>JAOXYD010142611.1:0-10695 GCA_028565735.1 Pinacopodium congolense
GATCTAAAATTTTTAAAGATTGGACATTGAATAAAAAATTCAAAAAGGCTGCTCACTGAATTAAAATTTTTTAACAGTTGTAGTTATACACATGGACAACCACGTTAGCATGAGTTTAATTTTTATCTTAATTGATAAAAATTTTAAAACCTAATCACTCAATTAAAATTTTTTAAAGATTTGTCAATCAATTAAAAAAATCTCAAAAGCTACTCCCTTGCTTATTTGTTATCCCTTTTTAAAATGATATATAAAGTTTCATAGATCAAGAAATTTTGACTTTTTTATTTTAATTGTTGAGTCTTGATCACTAAAATCACTTGTGGAAACTTTTGGAACATGATAAAGTCAAGTTTTGGTGAAAAGAATGGTTTTAAAGATTTTGAAAACTTTAAAAAATTTAAAAATTTTAGAAAACTTGAAAAAGTACTTAAATTATCATAACCAAGACATAACTTTTTTAAAACTTAATTGAAAGGTCTTAGTATCTAAAATTATTATAGGAAACTTTTAAAACTTGCGTGAATTGATTTAGAAGTGAAAGAAATGGTTTTAAAATGTTTAATTTCAGTTTGTGTCGTCTACAAAATTTGAAAAAGTTTCCAAATTATCTAATTAACCAGTTCCTTGTTAAATGGTCAATTAGTGTATTTTTAAAGCAAACTGATCCAGTAGTTAAAGTGAGTGATTGACCAGTTGTTGGTTAATCAGTCAAGCATCTAGATGCACAACAACTAGTTCCAACTACCATTTAATACCTTTTTAATTAGGAAACATATCTAATAGGTCTTTGAAGTTGAAAACTTTATAAATACACTTGTTAAGGGTTATTGAAGGATCTTTATGGAGTTTTATGATTGTTTTGAGCATTAAAAGTAATTCAAGCTAGTATTGACTTATTTTTAAGCATTCAAAGCTTTATGTTTTTTAGCAAGATTTTAGGCATTTGTAATTTCATTCTAAAAAATTTTGGTTTGCTATACTTTCAAGAAGATTTTTCATTTATATTATTCATCTTAATAAGCTTGTAAGTCCTTTAATTTTTGAAATTTTAAGTACGGTATCATTTGAGATTTAATTGCTTATATAAAGGAACTTTTTAAAATTTTGAGATTGTGATTAAATTAAAAGATTTCTCTTCACCTTTAAAGAAGATTTGTATAAGATTATTTTTCACCTTCACTAAAGAAGATTGGCTTTGTAAAGAGTTCATCTTTACTCAAAGATGGTTTGTAAGCTTTTTGATTAATAGTAAAATTTTCAATAAGATTGTCAAAGAGTGGACATAGATAATAAAAAGCATATCTGAATCATTATAAAATTTTTACATAAAAAATAAAGGGCATTTCTGAATCATTATAAAATTTCCTGTGTATCCTGTAGTACTTATTTCTCTGTTACTTTATTTTTGTATTAACCTTATATCACTATTGTGAGCATTTAACATAAGTACATTCATCACATTTAAATTGAATTATAGTATAGGGATTACATTTTCATTAAAATTAGTTTGGATAGCCAACAATATTTAACTAATTCGCCCTCTTTTAGGTCATATTATGACTAAAAATGTCCTATATAAAACCTAAAAGTTTGAATATGCAGTACACCCCTTTATTCAATAATATACTTTCAGACTTTCAAATCAATAAGACACTAGCATTTCAACCGATTGGTAAGTCCAATGTAAAGTTTGAATATAAAAGATTTAAACTACATGAATAAGGATGGTTTGGATTTAGTAGATTGAACCATGTGAGTAAATATTTACTAATATTTACCATATGCATATTTATTGTATATTTACTACATATTTTAACCTATAATTTTCATTTAAAAAATCATGCTAGATAAGGATTCTTCATCATCAATTTATAAGTTGTTCAATGCCAATGCTCAGAATATATTCTATTTTATGGATTAAATGTCCCATTGAACTTCACAATCGGAGCATAATACACAGATAAAATTTTATGGATGTGGCAATTATCCAATAAGTCAGCTCTAACTCACTTATTAACTTTAGATTGTCTTGTCTTATATCTAATGATTTACCACATATGAATAGTAGGTTAGAAATTGTGAAATTTTCAAGTGGTATGATGATAAATTTAGTGTGAAGGCTATTGAAGTCATTAAGAAATTGAGGGAAATTTTGATTACTAAAAAAGAAGGCTAAAATAAGGGTAGGTATTGTACATTATAAGTTTGAAGTTATAAGAGGTGAATGAGATTGAGCAGCAATTAAAGTTGATACGGGAAAATATTAATATGTTGGAAAAATAACTTTAAAAAAAGAGTTGAAGATAATGTTAATGTCATTGTGGTGGAATTTACTATACTTTCGTTGGCTGTATGTTACAATTTTTAATGGTGATGTTTTCTTAAAATGCATTGTTATTTATAATGACATATGTATCGATATTTATAATGACATTTGTATTAACATTTATGTTGTCATTTATAATAAAAATTAAAATGACTTTTGTATTGAAAATTATGATGGCATATGTCTTGACATCTACAAAGTTCTGTTAGTGTATGGATAGACAAAAATAAGCATTCATTTTTTATTAATCACATGAATGTACAAAAGTATTGATATATCATATATTGTCAAAACAGTATTAGGTTTCATATATATATATAGCCAAAACATAAGGTTAACTAAATATGTTAACAACATTTATAATAGTTGATCCAGAGCTATATTGTTTCATTCATGCCCCCAGATTGGGACCAGCTTTTGCCAATAATTCTCTCCTCTTATTTGCTTTAGCTTGTAATTGCTGTAAAGTTACACTTAGATACTCTTTGAATTTAAACCTGTTAATTCAAAAGCTAGCTTGAATGGATGAGGATCTACATTACCAAACTTCCTTTTGTTGGCATGTATAGAGGTACCTACTTGAACAAGAAAGGAATAAGTTAATTACTTTACAATATAACTATGAAGTCAAATGATACAATGTGGAACTTATATAATTGCTCTATTGATTAGACGGGACAATGTTTTTCATAGTATTTTAACAATATTGCAACCAATTACCTATGTTCACTAGAAAATTAGTTGATATGTAACATAAATAAAATTATTTAAAGAACCTAATAACCAATTATATTACAAGTACCTATGAACATGCTTCATATGCAAACTAAGGAACTATATGGTGTTCTTGGTTGTGTACTCATAGAATGGTTTCATACTAATTTGTTTCAATTCATAATACAATTGAAATTTGTAATAAAGAAAGGTGCACTTACATTTGCAGAAACATTTGATAGGTCCTCTTTGATGCACTTCCTAGCATTGTATCTAATATTACCACATTTACTTTTTTTTTCACTTGCCTTTTCTTAGATAATTTGTTTGCATTGCTCCCTTTTTTTTTAAACTTATTATCGACTTTCTTTCTTACAGTTTTAGACCTTTCTAGTATAACTTTCTTAGAAGGTAGATTTATTTGTTCCCATCTAAATTTATAGCATGGAATCATGGTAAATACGACTGCGCTACCAACCTATGATTTCTTCAATGCAATCAAATGGAAATATTCTGGAGCGATTAGACTTTCAGATAATTAATGCCAAGACAATTTCTATGTATTTAGTTATGATTGTATTTATATAGTAAAATTTCCTTACGGTAGTAAACGACGTCACTCTCTGTTTTCCTAGAGAGTATCTTGTTGAATAATAGCCAACGGACAAACTCAACTTGTTTTCCAGGAATCTACATTTATACATAAGTTAAACTTGACAAATTAAAGAGGGAGAATTATTTAGTATTCTTTTTCAATTAAGTCCGTCGACATTACTAATTTTCTTAATCAAGTGCAAATGCAATATTGTGGATTTTATAAGATCGCACGTACTGAATCAAGCGCAAACTTATCACTAATTAAAGACATTTTTTTGGCCTGTATTGAAACTTAATGAGTAAAAATTCAATTATTGATAACATAAACAGACATTATCCTTATTTTCACAGGATCCGATATGATGCAATTAAGATCTCAAAATTAAAATGATGTATATGTTGAAAAATCTAAAGGCGATTGAATCACGTAGTAGAAGCAAAATATAAAATTTTATTCAATTTTCCATAAGTCAAGATCACTTTAAATTATAATAAAATTAAATCATAAACATAATGTAGTATGAATTTAAATTTGTATCTTATTTTAAAGCTTAATCTATGTTTTCGTCTTCTCATATTTTGATGGAAGAATCATTTTAACTACACATGTATCTACCCTCTAACGGTATTTACATATCAACTTCTAAAGAAACTCAATAATTGAGAGGAGAAACTAAAAAGTGTTAGTCCTTCTTATGTTTTTTCCCCTTTATATCGAAAAATATATGATCTTTCTTAATATTAAAATTAAATATAATTACAATTAAAGTCTCACTTTAATTATAATTATTATTTAATTTTAATAAAACCAAATATCATATATTTGACCCTGAAGTTCTTAAAACTTTATAATTAAATCCAACTTAATTAATTTTTCTCTTCTTAGTTGATCTATATATGCAACCCATAAGGTTATTAATATATTGGTAACGATTATAAATTATAATTATAATATATAATTAGAATTAGATAAATTAAAACTCATTTTAATTTATCTTTAATTCTCCAATTAAATAATTTATAATTATAGATCAAGATTGGCATCTAGCAACACATCATGACTACCTGAATATTAGGAATGTCAAAGTAATTTTAACTTAATCTATCCATGTATGATTTTTTTTGTATAATTTAATCTTTTTATCATGCAATGTTTCGATTAGACATAACGTATGGAATTAATATCTTTTATATTTGAATCTAATCATATCAGTTCTTTACCATTAGTAATTGATTTTATTAATGATATCTAAAAATTATTTTGAAAGTGGCATTTCTCCTTGACCAAGGATTTCTTAAATTGATACTAATCGAGAATAATAAAACATTTTCCTTAATTACTTTAGAAAGACGAATCCTATATTGTTCACTTAACTACTTTATATAGTTTATGCTATATTTAATGACTTTTGAGTAAACTATTCATAGTTAGAATAGGTCGTAAGTAGTATCAAAATATAACAATCCATATACAAGATAACTTTGGTAATATCAAGTCTAAGGATCACTTATACAATCATCAGAATGAGTATATCCATAGACACACAAGTAATATTTCATATAAAAAAAATTTTATATCAAGTCAGTTTAGTGAATTTTTTCTCTAATAAATACCTACATGTTTGTTTAAGTATCTTTATACTTTAGTCTATGATATCAACTACTTCCTTCGTAAGGAAAAATATAATATGTGCTAGTCTTTCCATTTTATTAATGTTCAATATTAATAAAGCAACGATTATGAATAATTTGGAGATACTACTTAATTACAATATAAATTTCATAATTATGATCTTTATTATAATTTTATTTTTAAAATATATATTTATCTCATGGAATTTTTCTTATACATTAATTAATTAAATAATTATATATAAGACAAATAACGCCTTTGATAATATATGTCACAAATTTACAACCAACTGATTAGCTGTAAGGTATAAACCAACAGTCTAATATTACAAAAAATTGAGTTTTTAAAATGATTAAGACTTTTCCAAAATAATTTATATAATTATAATTATGTTTTTATTTTGAAAGATTAAAAATTGTATGAAATTCAAAACTTGCATATGGAGAATATAAAGTGATTATTAAATTTAATAACATTAGGTAAGAGAACAAAATTTTCTTACTATTTAAAATAATTAATATATATATAAATTGTACCTATTAATATAGCCTTTTTTTCACTATATGATTGATTAATATTTATTATTATTTTAGACAAATCTTTGAAAATTTTTTTAATAAAAAATAAAAATATATAGATATACAACATTACACATCTTTGAAAATTTTGACTTAGAAAATAAAATGAATAGGTAATTACCAATATTAATGGTTTTTAATTAAATTTCTTAAACTATTAATAATTTTCAATTAATCCTTCAAATTAAAGTAGAGCTTATTCACAACATCACGTGTCTAACATGCATTCAATAAAAGAAAAGGTTAATTTAGTTAAAAAAAGAACTCTTTGTAGAATATATACGAAAGACCCAAATTTCGTTGTTCCATTTTATTATATTTTTTTTCATTTTACCACTTGGAGTTTAAATTGTATAGAAACTATTAACTAATAACATACCACGCGTATAAAATATATAATCAATTGAAAAACAAATAGAAACATTCCATTAAGAAACTTTCATGGTAGTATATTTAGTCTATTTTGTATCTGCTTTGATTTCCTTGTTACATTAATCACCAAAACAAGTATTCTCATAGAAGAAACTGGTTGTTGCAGTGAGTCTTAAGATCCTTTTACTGACATTTCTAATCAACAAGGAACTCAAGTAGACCTATTTTGCTTGAATTATAGGAAGGCGGCATTCCAACATAAAGAATATGATGTTATAAATACCTATCTGAGATATAAATGATATAATCTGATCAAGCGATTTCACGGGGAATGATCAAGTCTACACTTGCAGGTATCATCATACATCTGTGAGCATAGGAGTCATTCAGAAAATGGATGTGTTCTAGAGGCAAGCTAGTATCATCTCGTCTTCTTTTTCATTTCTTCCAACTTCTTTCTTAACTCAGTTATGATCCTATCTTGCGTTGAGATTTCAAAGTCCTTCTTTATTAGTTTTTGCTTTTGGCTTTTAGTATCTTCTGTATGGGTATCACATTGACTTAAATCCCTCTCCCTTAATTCTAGCTTTAACTTTTCAATCTCTTTCAAATGATTATCACATTTACTGGAACCCCTTTCTTCCCATTCCTGCTTCAGTCTTTCAATCTCCTTTAACTGATCATCAGTAAGACTTGTTTTTAATTTCTTAGCCTCACATGAATCCTTATCCTGAAAATCTCTCTTTTTATATGAAACTTCATTAAAAGAAGAAGGAATTTCCATTTTAAGAATGTAGATACTAGCAGTTTCTCCTATACCAGATTTAAACCTAATTAGTTTCTGTAGCAGTCCAGATATATCCTGACATGAGGAGAAAATTTAGTTTTAGTTTGTGAAATAACTGTTAATTTTTGAAATTATGTGAATTCTTACAAACAAACGGTAGCCCTCATTATAGCCTAAAATCACATCTCGATAATCTCAATAAATTGATAATATAAAGATACGGTTACTTGAAACTTGGATGACAAAACCACCAGAGTACTTGTCAATGTCTAATAAATAGAAAACAATTACCTTTTCTAGTCGACCATTTGCATTTTCAAATGCCTGTTGTGCATCTTATGGATTACTAAAGATGGCAAGAACAGAATATTGCTTTCCTTAACCATTTTTAGGATGCTGTTACATAATTATAAACAACATTTAGAATTAGAACTTGATGAATGGCTACTTGGCAATAAGGAGCTAGGTCAAAGCAATAACTTGATCTAAAATTTTCTGGACATAATATGACAATTTTGAGATTTAAGCAAATGATAGCATTTCAATGCAGCGATTTAGAGATCCTAGAAACTATTTTTAACAAGTGTTGTAATATGTATGGTAAAAAGTCTAAATCCACAAGATTAGAAGATTACTACAGGTCAGATACATGATAATTATAGTTTTTATGGTATTGTTAAAAGTTAAGGAATCATGGAAATGAGAACATCATCAGTTCAAAAAGAACTAGCTATACTAACTAAGAGAAGAT
Organism: Pinacopodium congolense; assembly: GCA_028565735.1. Classification (NCBI taxonomy): domain Eukaryota; kingdom Viridiplantae; phylum Streptophyta; class Magnoliopsida; order Malpighiales; family Erythroxylaceae; genus Pinacopodium; species Pinacopodium congolense. The sequence goes on from JAOXYD010142611.1 coordinate 7,762, forward strand.
ACAACAATAGCGGTTAAAATAATCCATCACTAGTTCTTGTAAAAAGATTTCACAAAAATAATAAAGTAGAACTTTCTCCATGTACAGAAAAACCTTATACATTACTAATCTCCACAATATAATTTTTTCCTAGGTTCCAGTTTGATTTAATAGGTTAAATTAATCTCTCTTAATTAATAAATTTGCATGGTCCTAACATTGGTAATCATTCTAATAAACGACCTTTGCCCAACTAAAATTTGTTAGGAGTCTCCATGTAACAAGCTTAAATGCCTTCATTGGGCATACAAGCTTACGCAATCATAAAAAGAAAATTTTAAAGTTGAAGATTAGATTTACGTGCCTTGAGTTCTACACTAAATTTCCCTGGAAGTGACTAGATTGTATTGTTCAACTGAAAACAATAGGGTACATTAGGTTTTGTAATAAAAAACCTTAAAATTTTGATATAGTTCAATCATGTTTCATCTTAAATGACGATCTATAGTAAGTTAAATGGTATTGTTATTCTTCTATTTTAACCATTATTCTATATTCAGAATGTCATCTTCAACCTTATTTCACACTAGACTATAATGGCACCATTATGTACCATTCCAGCATTTGCCCGTTGACAAGTATATATGTGAGCCACATATACAAAAATCTCCACCTTGACGAATATGTGCCTTATGAAGATAAATACACCCTGATCTTCTCTCACATTAGATAGGTTGGGCACAAATTATGCTTAACATTTAGAAATGTTAATCAAGTCCAAACAATGCCTAAATTGATAATAATAACCGATTGTGTCAACATGTCAGCTGCATTCTCCAAAGTATGAACCTTCTATAGTAATGTTTAACTAATGAAATCAACTTTCTAATATTATGAAACCTCACATCGATTTGATTTGTCCTTGCATGACAAACCTGATTCATAGCTAAATAAATGATGCTTTAATTGTCATAATGTACCTAAACTCCACCTTATTCAGTACCTAATTCCTTCACTAAACTTGTTGAACCAAGGGAGGTTCCAATAATGTGTTTTGATGATGACAAAATATGATTGTTATTAATATTTGAGTTTTGATGCATTAGAAAGATAGGTTAATGTAAAAGTTCCAGGACATACGTTAGAGTCCAAGGTAGAAGACCTCTGATAAAGGAAATAAAGAATTGAAGCAAGCATAAAAAAAATTAAATTGATGATCAAGAAAGAAGGTTAAGTTTGGATAGGTTTAGGAAAGTATCTTAACTTATAAGTCTTATTAATCTTAATTAATATTTGAAAGGATTCTCACATTTGCATGAATATTTATATATAGGTTTGCACAATTGTTTTAGTGCTTAATTAAATTTGATTATAATATTGGCATATTAGAAATTGTCTTAGAATGTTTCATTAGTATAAAATTTCATATTCAAGAAGTGCTGAGCATTAGTTTAACACTACTTAAGCTTGAATAAATCAGTAAATTATCATTTAATTTAGTTTTAATTTCAAACCAATATTATGGTAGTGTACTGGTCAACAAGTAATAAAATGGAACTTTTTTATGACTCCAGAATGTCAAACCCTTAGGAAAAGGGTGACTACTAGGACAATCAGATTATAATTATCTAGAGAGGCTCAAGACCACTAAATTAAAGGGGTTAAATTAACAAAAAAGAACCTAAAAGCTTTCCAACATGGCAATTGAATTCTAAATTTCTTAATGATTACTAAATTAATTTATTAGCTAAGGACTAGGCTTAAATGACTTAATTGATTTATAGAATGGATTGGAATGTCTAATTTAAGGCCTTTACTAAATCAAGACATCGCTATAGTTAAATCAATGTCTTTTCTCTAACCATCCTAAATTGAAGTTTGGTTATTCATCAATTAATAGGCATTAGGTTTAAAGTTCAAGAAGTTTTAATCCTAAATTCCATATTCAAGATTAGTATCCTTATGATTAACCAAAGTAGATTTCTTGGATCTTTGATTAAAAACATGTCGTTTACTGAATTTTTCAATGATTAAAGTAGAGATTATTAGATCTTTAACTATCTTTTATCTTATCCTAAGTGATCAAGTCAAGATAAGCATTAAGATCTCACATAAAGAAAGATTAACATCCAATAATGTGATAAAAACTCATTCAAGATATTCAAGAACCTGTCTTCTAAGATTTAGATTAAAAAAATCATATATAAACAAGAAAATTCAGATTGAAACAAAACCAGACATGTTTTTGGCATATATGAACAAATAGAATATAAAACCACTAGTTTAATGTTTAGGAAACACCAAATGATGATACAAACTGATAGACAGCCTCCCAACATGCCTGTGAACTCCCTTGAATCTTCAAAACAACATGAAATCATAATTACTGAAGATGGAAAAGAAAAACAAACGCAAAACCTAACTAAGAGAAGAAAAGAGAGAACCTAATCTAAATCTGATCTAAACTACTCATTTTATGTTAACTGCTTGCAAATTTTATCTCTAGAACTCAATTTTATATTCCATGTATAAAATAGATATACACAAAGCAAAATGACTCAACTTTTAAGTAAATTCACACCTTTTCACCATTAAGCACAAATTTAAGTATATAAGTGAGCTTTTAAGACTTGATTGAGAGGTCATTCAATCTTATTACTCAAAGATGAACATTTTGTCATGAACATCTCCAGTACTTCAATTAAGTTATTTCACATCAATTGGCTACTAGCGCCACTCTTTAATTTCGACTAATTGGTTCGAAGCTAGCAGAGTGAATAAATATTGCTCACATTTTCACAATTTAAGCACACGTTTTTCATTTGTTTTTTTTAAATTTCCATTGAATTTTAGATATGAAAATACTGAAAGAAGTCACAAAAATCTTTAGGAATATACATTTTATACATGAAAACTCATAATTCTTATCAAATATCCATAGTCCAAAACATGAAA
>JAOXYD010142622.1:0-10695 GCA_028565735.1 Pinacopodium congolense
GAATTACACCATTACTAAGAAGGAGATGTTAGCTGTGGTGTTTACAGTTGACAAGTTTCAGTCCTATTTGATTCTTTCAAAGGTAATAGTCTATACGGACCATTCTACATTGAAGTATATGATGAATAAGCTAAATCCTAAATCACGATTAATTAGATGGGTTCTCTTTTTACAGGAGTTTGATATCGAAATCAGAGATAAGAGAGGTAAATAAAATTTTGTGGCAGATCTCTTATCTCGTTGAGATAAGATCATAATGGATAAAGGAGAAAACTAAGACATAAAGGAGGTATTTCCTGAAGATCACTTAGTAGTCATGCTTACCTTACCTGAGTATGTGGATATAGTGAATTATTTGGCTAGTAATGTTATACCTCATGATTTATTGTACTAAAAAAAGTTCTTTTCGGAAGACAAAAAATATCTTTGGTATGACTCTTTTCTTTATAAGATATGGGTAGATGGAATAATTCGAATATGTGTTCCTGCTGAAGAAATGTCTTTAATTCTTAGTCATTGCCATTAAAAAAAGACTGGAGGACACTTTGGCCCTACTAAAACTGCACACATAGTGTTGGAGTGTGGTTTCTATTGGCCTATACTATTCAAGGATGCATTTAATTTTGTTAAATTTTGTGACAATTGCCAGAGAGTTGGAAATATCTCAAGGAGACATAAGATGCCTTTAAACAACATTTTAGTGTGTGAAATTTTCAATGTTTAGGGTATTGATTTCGTGGGACCATTCCCTTCTTCATACTCGAACCAATACATCTTAATAACTGTTGATGATGTGAATAAATGGGTTGAAGCAGTTGTTCTTCCAATGAATGATGCAAAAGGTGTAGTTCATTTTCTTAAGAAGAACATTTTTACTCGATTTAAGATACCTAGAGTAATTATAAATGATGGGGGAACACACTTCTATAACAAACAATTTGAGTCCCTCTTATTCAAGTATGGTGTTACACATAAGATAGCTACAGCTTATCATCCTTAGGCTATTGGTCACTTAAGTTGGATGATACATTGTAGGCATATCGAATTGCATACATACAAGATATTAGGCCATTCATTTTTTAAATTTTGAATTAAAGAAGGTTGAAGAAGAAGATAGTTGCAATTGAATGAGTTGGATGAGTTTTATCTTGAAGCTTATGATAACTCTAAATTATATAAAGAATGAGTTAAGAGGTGGCGTGATAAGCATATCATTTAGAGAGAATTTAAGGTTGGTGATAAAGTCTTGGTGTATAATTCAAGATTGAAGTTGTTTCTAGGTAAGTTAAGGTCAAGATAGATAGGCCCTTATGATGTGACTAAGGTTTATCCATTTGGAACAATTGAAGTTACTAATGGTCACTTATGTTTCAAGGTTAACGGGTAAAGAGTGAAGTTGTATGTATCTAGTTTAGTTAAGGAGTCTTTTGAGACTCTTTCACTGTTTAATCCTCATTAAATTAGGAATTCTCCAAGTTAGATAGGTAATTATGTGTGATTTTATTCTATTTTGTGTGTTAGGATCTTTAAATCATGTGTTGAAGCATTTTTAAGTATGTTTAATTAAGTTAAGTGTGTTTTCTTTAGAATATCCTTAGTTTAGTGTGGACTATTTTTAATCACCATTATGATGCCATTTGATGAATAATCTAGTTCATATTGATAGGCTTTGAATTTTGGAGGTTTTAGTTGAGAATTTGGAGGAAAATTAGGTCATTTTAGCATTAGACAAACCATCAACGGCGGTCTCAGAGAACACCGTTAAATGACTTGTTTTTAGAGCATCAACGGTAGGATATTCATCTTACAACGACATCATTGTATGATGAACAGGGCACCATTAAAGAGAAATAGAGGTAAATACGACACAGTTTTACTATTCATTATCGTTTTGCTCCTCGCTCTTCTCCGAACACCCCCTTTTCACCCTTAAATCTTGAAACCCTTATATCTCGCTCATTTCTTAACCAAATCATATGTTTTTGGTGTCTATTTGTTACATTTTGAGTCCTATGCACGATTCGAGCATCAAATCACTCAGAAAACAACATATTTCTGGATCCCTATTCACCCTTAAGGTATATTTTTTTTTCAATTTTCTCTTTATATAGATCTCTATTTGATTGGGTTTTGGTATCATTATGTTCATAATTTTATTATCTTTCAATTGATACCAATTTCAATCAATATTATTATCACTGAAAAATCGATAATATTCCGGTCAAAAGGGAATATTTCAACGACTTTCACCTAAAAAATTTATGCTTTTTCCTAACTTTTACTGACTCTTTTGTATATGTTATTTGAATAGTTTCTAGCCAAATGGCTCTTCGGAGGAAGAGATTTGCGTATGATCCTATCCAATTCACCAGTTAGACGAATTTGAACTGGTACGAGGCACATTGCATCAATAAGTTCATCATTAAATGGCTGATCCATCCGGACTTGGAGGTGTATTTCAACATCTCTGGTGCCTTTTAAACATTAGGATGGGAGTTAGTCTTCACGTTGGTGGGACCCTTTTCCCAGCTTTGGTTCTCGAGTTCTTCCCAAATATTGAGGAGAAGGGGGAGGTCGACACAATCAAGATACGCTCGAAAGTTAGAGGTATTTTGATTCATGTCACTCATACCTCTATTTTTGCTTTGTTAGGAGTACCTGATGAGGGGGTCGTTTTTATAAAACAAAGGATCCTCTCCATGGTGACACAGTTGCTACGAATCCATCCTTTTCAATTACTGCTATTACGGATGCCTTAGGATTAACTAGGAATGTCCAAGGTTATATTATTGTTGCTTTAGAGGCTCGGGAGTGGATTATAACTACTTTTGTTAGTCATAATGTTGTGCCCTGAGCCAGTGGATTGAATGAGATGCGGTTTGTAGACATATACCTTTTGTATAAGATGCTACATATATTAGGTTCTATCTCGGGATTACCTTTAGCTAGCTTCATTATTTTGTCTATGCCGGATGTAGTGAAGATCAAGAAGCTCAGCAAGAATTTATGCTTTCCTTTCTTATTAACGAGATTTAGGGACGCAGGAGTTCCTTTCGATTATATGGAGTCTGAAAATCGTATTCGCTAGAATATAATCAATGAAGCCCTACTTAAGCTGTGGTGATTTACTTATCAAGGAGGTCAGTGGCGCCGACTTCAGGAGGGTGAGGTACCTGCGGGTCTACATGGTGATCCTGCACAACCCAAGGTACCTGAGGACATGGGTGAGGCTTTATCTGAGGCCACTCAGAGCGTTCATCCACCTTGCCAACTTTCACCTATTGCTACTTCACTCCCACCACCGCCAGCTGCTTCTAACTATTCTCAGGTTATTATTCTCAAGTACTTGATTCATATGGAGACTCGCATGACATCTGAGCTTTCCGAGTTTCACTTAGCTTTTTTTCCATAGATGTCTCGTCGTTTCGATTATCTTCAACATCAGGTTGATAATTTGACTGCATAAGTTCGGAGTCTTGAGGATTATCAGCATGCATAAGATACTGATGATCATTCTTTTTAGTTGACTAAGTTGTTTTAGGCATTGTGGTTTGTTTATTTATTTTAGTTTCATGTTTGGTATTATAGATTTCTTTTTCTTAGTATAGGTTATTTTCAGCTATGATGATTACATTTTATTCTTTGGCTCTTTGGTTGTATTTGGATTACATATTTATATGAGTGGAGCATTCTTTTGTTATTATTTGTGTTTGTTACTTTTGGTTGTTTCAATTCCTGCAATTTCATTAACGGATCTTCAAGTCTATATCAAATGGGGATATTTCTTTCCTTACTTTCCTATATAATGCTTTTCAATTTCTTTATAAAACATTGAGGATAATTTTTCATTTAAGTGTGGGGGAGGGATATTGGTTTATTCACTTGGGTTTGGTTTGTTTACTAGTAATTTGATAATACCTCTTTATCACTTGAGTTTTGTTTGTTTACTAGTATTTTGATTTATCATCAATTTCATCATAGTCTATAAATTATGAATTCTTTTATTTTTATCCTTCTTATTCTCTATGCTTTTGTTTGAATTCAATTATGTTGACAAATAGAAATGTTATATGATTAATTATGACTATTAATGCCTTTAACTCATTTCATAATTTGGACAACTAATACCTGATGATTAGAATTATATTCCACATATCAATTGCAACTTCCTGAGTAATTTTGTACCTTCTTTTAAGGAACTTTTATCATTCAAAGGAAAATGAAAAAGAATTGGAATTAACTCCCAAAAAGAAAAAAAAAAGATCATTAATTACTTAATTAGTTAAATAAGTAAGCAGAATCCATTCCTCTGACTTCTAATCTTATTTATGTATAGAAAAAACAAAAAAAGAAAGAAAAAGAAAAGAAAAGAAAAGAAAAGAAAAAGAAGTAATATATATATATATATATATATAAAGCTTGAAATTATAAGTGGGACTAATAGTCAATTGAGCTAATGTGACACAGTTGAGTAACCGGAGGTTGTTCACGACAAATTATTCATCTTTGTATAAAAAGATTGAAGTAACTTCTCAACTACATTGCTTAAAAATTTAATTAACTATATGATTATTTAATTTATGCTTTAAATTACTTCAAGGATGTGAAAGTTTCGAAAAGATGATGCATTAAACTCGGTATATTTGCCTTTTACATGTGAAATTGATTTTTGGGATTTAAGTTGAAGCTTACATATGCATGAAATGATTTAAATATAGTTCCAATTTGATGTGATGAATTAATTTTATAACATTTCCATGTGTCATTATTTTTGAAGGATGAAGAAAGCATTTTCAATAATTTCGTTATTAATTGTGAATTGATTTTCCTATTTTTATATCCTATTATGAAATTGATGATGGATTAATTTTCTTGAGAACAAGTAATTGCTTAAGTGTGAAGGAATTGTTAGGATCAAATTGATTGCATTTTTATTGATAATTTATTGAATTATGACCCCTAATTCAGTACTTAATTGTTCGATTTATGTAATATTATATTTACTTTACAAGATGGAGCTTGAAGATAGAGATTGAAGTAAAAATTGGAAGAAAAAGCCTTATTCTAGACCATTAACAGTACCATCACAGGGTCACGTTAATAAATGAACAGGGGGATGTTGATTAGTTCAGCATTCGTTTATCAACGACGGTCTATAACTCGCTATTTTAATTCGGTACAGACCGCCATTGATAAAGGCAGTCAACAATATCAACCACATATCTCCAAAGTTGCAACTGCTATATGCTTTCCATCATTTCTCTTGTCTTCTAGCACATGTGGGAGGCTGCTGAAGCTATAAAAACAAAGAAATAACACAGATTTATGCATTAATTAAGGAGAAAAACAGATATGAAAATAAAGAGAGACTCTCTTCCTTCTCTCATCTTTGTTCTTAGTAACATGTAGTCTTTATACTCTTTGTATACATATTGTATGTTATTTTCTTAGTTTCTGGAAATTAGAGCTTGTTGTTAAGACTCATATCTAAGTCTAAGAATCATCCAAGGGGGTTTCTTAACTCAAATTATCACTTATTTTACTCCATTTTTCAAATTAATCAAAGTTCTTATGCTTATGCTCATATCTATTAATGTCCTTTTATTTTTCTATAGGATCTTGATGAAATAGAGCTTTGTTGGAGTCCATAATGAAGTTGGAAGTTCAAGACATATCCAGGAGTCTTTCTTGGATATTTTTGCAACCTCTAAATATATTTTATAGGTCATATTTTCAGATCTGTCAAGGCATGTTGCTTAAAGTGTATATCTTGTATGTTTTGACCAAAATGTGTAGCTAAATTGTTTTTATTGCTAAAGATTGGTGTTTTTATGATTTACGAGAGCTTAAAGACATGTTATAGGGTTTGAGTTTTATTTATTGAAGGTTTAAACGATCTAATTTTGGGCTAGCCACCTAGGATTAGAGTTTAAGATAAGTTAAGCTTGAGAAATCAAAATCAATAAACAACATAAATTAATCTTTGAATGATTAAAGCCAAATTTTTTGTGAGAGTTAGAGATTTGAGGTTAAAATTCCAGAACTCACTTTTATGAAATTAAATCCCATTTTCTTTATTTGAAGCATAACCAAACTTTAAACATCATTTAATGGAGAAAAAGCAAAGTCTTAACCATAACTTTGTTTTGATTTTTTGAAGGAACTCTAACTAGACCTTAAATGTGTTTAAAGATCAATTAAATCATCAATCACCTAATAATTAGCTAATTTACACATTTAGTATATTTTAGAAATTTTTGAAAGCAATTAAAAATTATTTTCGAAGTGTTTAAGCCAAATTAGACTCGTTTAGCACTTTTAAGATTTTAATCAAATTATTTGGAATTTCTTAAATAATTGTAATCTAACTAACCTAGTAATTAAGTCCTTTTTCCTGTGGGATCGACATTTGTAGTCTTAAATATACTCCTCTTTATTATTTTTGCGATACGTGCACTTGCCTAAATTTTGTTGGTTTTCAAAGTAAAATCGTTTCAACATCGTTAAAAGTTTTTAAGTCACTTAATTGACCCAACAAAAGGCCTAAATTGGGGGAAAAATCATAGTTAGACAAAATTGGAGCCAACCAGATGCAATTATTCTTGCTTCCAATTTCATGAAAACACATTTAATTTTTAAATATTTTGAGTAATTATGCCAGAAAACTCAATATCCCAATTTTGAAATCCTAATTTTTTAAAATTTCAAAATCCTAATTGATGCAATCTAAGTGAAATTTTATACAATTGAATTCCTAAAATGCTTAGAAATGATGAAATAAACTCGAACTGATGACTAATTGCATGGGAAATTAACAAAATAGAAAAATCCCTAATTACATAGAAGCTAGGGTTTACTCAAAGAAATGAGGGATGAATTGAAACAAATTGATAGGGAAAATGGACTCTAGATGTGGAGAGGATGCTGAAGACCTAAAAACCATTGTCAAAGTCTTTCTAAAAAGCTATAAATCATAAGAGAAGGAAAGGGCTATAAGGATATGACATAGAGAAATTATCGCTAATAATTGAAGATTGATAGATGAGAAGGCAAGTCATAGAATTAGAATGAAGCCTAAATGGAAGGGATAATGTCAAATGGGAATGATTTGATCAGATACAGAGTGATTTAAGAGAGAGGGAATGAATAGCACGAAAGATAATTGAAGAGAGGGAAAGAAATATTTCAAACTTGATGCCACTAATCTGTTAGTATTAAGTATTAATCAACCGATGCCATTGTTTGATCAATATAAGGAATTGGTCAACCAATATGCATTGTTTAACTAGTCCAGAGACATTGGTTGACCAGTTTATGCTAAAATTGCATAGTTCCTCTTGGAAACGCTTCCAAATAATAAAATTCAGCTGTTAACATACAATGAATCAGAATAACCATCAGAATATATCTCAAATCAAATTAAAATTCATCAACCATAATTAATAACATCAAAATCACTCAAAACATCAAGTATTGATCAATTTCAATTCATATTTATATGACTTCCAAGGCAACATAATTAAAACACATATTTATGTCCATTTTATTATCACTAAATGTCACTTTATTTCCTTGGTCACTTAATTCAACAATATTGTTTGATTATTTGGGGATTATCCTTTTAATCTTGGAGATGCCCTTGAAATCTATTAACCTATAAAAATCAATGTGCTTTTGGTATCCATAATAATTTGGATTCTTAGGGTTTGATGGTTTCCTTTCATTATAACCTCTTGACATATTGTTCAACCTTCTTTGTTTATCATAACAAAATTTTCAACATGCCATAATATCCATGAAAGTGAGAAATCATAGGTACAGGATGATGAGTCCTAAATGTTTGACTATGCACATTCTTAGGTCTTGTGTCATTATAATTCTTCATGTAGTAATAAGCCCAAGGTGTTTATGCATGATATTAAGTCATAGAATAGGCATTATGCCTAACTTGATGAGATGCATTTCTAGGTCTAGCCTTGGGACAATCCATGTATGCACGAAACTTTCTTCTAGGTTGTAATATAGATTTAGATGCAATTAGTTCATATGGTTTAATATATGCTTATCATATGGGTTCTTTCCTTTGACAATAGTAGTCTATTATTTGATTATGCATTCTAAATGTATATCCTAGACTACATATAGCATTTGATACTTTTTGTATACCTACCATATATTCTAAATTTTCATTATTCTTAGTGAATTTAGACATTAAATCTTTAAAGCTTTCTGATTCTTTTCTTAAAGATGCATTTTTATTTATCAATTTGTTTTTCATATCATCATTATTAATTGATTCTTTGTTATGCAACTCATATTTTAACTTCTCATTCTCTAATTTGCATGCATCCAATAAATTCAACCTTTTTTATACTTATAAGACAAGTTTTAATTTTTTTCCTACTTAAGGATTCTAAAAATTCAACTATTTTATTATAAGTTAAATAATCAACATAATCATTATCATCATCATTAAAATTTGAGGAAAAGGATACCTCATCATCATCGGTCATAAATCATATGTGCAATAATTCTTCAAAGCTCATTCTCCATTTTTTGAATTTGATCTATTCCATCATAAATACTTTCTAATCTATGCCAAATCTTATTCACCTAAACACTCATTGAAACTTCATTTAATATATTTCTGTCTAATACGCAAAACAAAATATGTAAAGGATTAGTATTTAAAGAAACAAGCTTCTTATCACTAGCATTCCATTTCTCTTTTACCTTAAGAACGTTTTTCTCATTTACCTTTTTATAAGAATAAAAGGGCCATTTAAGACTATTTTCAAAAGATCTAGGCTTTCACACATTAAGAAAATTTCATTATAATCTTCCAATGTATGTAAATTTTTCATCAAAAAATTAGGGTTTACCAATGTTTTGACCTTCTTGATTAGAAGATGATACTGAAAGGTTCAAATGTGGGATGGTTGATTCTTATACCCATATTTCTCTAGAAATAAGTCTATATGATTGATCTTATACCTAGGGATGTTAATCGGGTGGGTCAGGTCGGATTCGGGTTTATGTTTGGATCATTTCGGATCAACACCAATTCAGGTTTAGGTCGGGTCATTTTGGGTTTGGGTCATTTCGGGTTGAAAGGTTTTCGGGTTTAGGTCGGATTAATTTGGGTTCGGGTCAATTTCAGGACGGGTGGAATTCGAGTTGGGTCAAATTCAGGTCGGGTCATCGCGGGTTAACTCATTAGGTTAAATGAAGTTTCATATATGTATCGATAAATTTTTTTTGTCATTTCCCAAATTCTAAATTATAAATAACAATATATTTAATTAATTTTTTTGAGATAATTATTCGTAATGCTTCTAATAATTAAAAATAAAAAATTTAATTTATTTGTTAAAAATTTTAAATTGATTCTCTTAACTTAAGTCAGTTTTTTTAATTTAAGGAAAAAAAACTTGTTTGCAATGTTTATAAAAATTTACTTATACGAATATAATGGTTTATATGACTAAATAAAAATTAAGCGGGTTATTTGAGAAGATTAAAAGGGAAAAGTAAGCGATTATATCAAAAGAAACTTACAATTGAATGCATGATATCCTAAATAAGGTCTTGTTATTTTGGTTTAATTTTGATCATGCATTGTCCATAATTTTTAAAAGTGGTATAAAGTTTCATAACATAGTCATTGAATTATTTTTATTATTAGTATGATATAAAATTATTTTTAAATATTATTTGAAATCTCATTCAATGTTTGGATAGTTAAGAATTGCTTTAACCATTTGTTTGCATTTTTAGAATTAAAATTTGCTTAGTTCACGTAATTTTTTAATAAACTATTTGATGTATACAATAGTTTATATTAGATAAATTATTTTTTTATTAAAGATATAATTAATGGCATTCTCAAGCTAATTAGTATTAATAAATTTATGACTCATTTTCTCAATATACCTCAATAATCTTAAAGACTTCAAGAAGAATATCAATAAAAATTCTTGTTACATACCCATTTTTAATATCTCATACAATGAATCAATTTTAAAAAAAGTCACACATAATGCCAATGAGATGTTGACAAATAAGTAGTGTCAAACTCATATAATGAAAGCTCTTGTGCTATTTACGATAATATTTATAAAATTAAATCAGATTGATCGATTTGACCAGATTAAGCAAGAAATGATCGAATGATTCTTATTATTAAATCTTTATGTATTAATCGGTTAGTTCAATAATAAATCAATTGATTAAGTAATAAGACTAATTGATTAAATGATAAAATTCTTCAATTTACTATTTAAATTAATCGGTTAACTTTTAGAAATTAAACTAAGCTTAAAAATTATTTTGATTCATTAGTTAATTTTATATCAATTTCATCACTATCTAATAACATTAGTTGATCCTTGAGTTTTAAAATATTATTTAAAATTGTATTATAATGTCATATTACTCTTCTTATAATAAACTACCTCCTATCTTAAGTTAATTAGTTTGGCTAGCATATGATCTTATGATCATATTCGATGGTTAATTTAGTGGAAGCTTATGATTATAATCATAAACTTAATATTTTGAAAAAATGAAACAACATGTGATCTTATTTATTACTTTTTGAATTTTTTTAGACACTTTCAGCTTAATTGACCTTATTTAAAACAAAAAGATCATTAGTTGGCCAAAATCATTGAATGATCATTCGAGTAATATGTG
>JAOXYD010142633.1:0-10695 GCA_028565735.1 Pinacopodium congolense
TAAAAAATGATATGTTTTAAAATTTTTGTGATGATCATGGCATTATGCATAATTTTTCTACACCTAGGATACCTTAATAAACTGATGTAGTAAAAAGAAAAAATAGATCTTTAAAAGAAATGACATGAACTATGATAAATGAATATGATTTGTCAAAATATTTTTGACCACATTCGTTATATGTGCATGTCACGTCATTAATAGGGTAAACATTAGACATAAGTTAGATAAAACACCTTATAAGCTTTTGAACGATAAGAAACCATGAATTAATCATTTCAAAGTTTTTAGTTGCAAATGTTATATTTTGAATACTAAAGATAGCTTGGGAAAATTTGATTCTAAAACAAATGTAGACACTTTCTTAGAATATTCCTTATCTAGCAAATCATATAGAGTTTATGACATGAGTTCTCATATCGTTGAAGAGTCTATGCATGTTTTTTTTAAATGAAACTAATCATTTTGAAAGAAAGAAAGTACTTGAGTTTGATGATGCAGATTTATCCAAGGAATTAGAACACCTTTCTCTTGAAGACAATGGATAAACATCATAAATTGTTGAACCAAGTAGAGAAGTAGGACATGAAGACCTACCAAGAGATTGAAAATGCAAGAAGAATCATCATGCCAATCAAATTATAGGTGACGTTCACCATTAAATCTCAATTTAATTTATCTCATATTTGCTTTCATTTCAAAGATTGAACCTAAAATAATAGAAGAAGGTCTAGATGATGAGAATTGGATTTTCGCAATGAATGAGGAATTGGAACAATTTGAACGAAACAAAGTTTGGATCTTAGTGCCTAGACCAATAAATCATCTTAAAATAGGTACCAAATGGGTTTTTAAGAATAAACTATATGAACAATGTAACATTGTTAGAAACAAAGCTAGACTAGTGGCTAAAGGATATAATCAAGAAGGAATAGACTATGATGAGACATTTGCCCCCGTAGTTAAGTTATAGGCTATTAGACTATTTCTTGCATTTCCATCTCACATGGGCTTTAAATTGTTTCAAATGTATGTCACGTTTTTAAATGGATTTATTCAAGAAAAAGTGTATGTTGAACAACCCCTCGGTTTTGAATGTCATGATGCATCCAAACATTTTTTTAAAACTTTCTAAAGCATTGTATGGTTTAAAACAAGCACCTAGAGCTTGGTATAATAGGTTAAGTATATTTTTACTTGATAATGGTTTTGAAAAAGGGAAAGTAGACACCACCTTATTTTTTTAAGAAAGATTAAAATGCTTTATTAATTGTTCAAATATATGTTAATAATATTATTTTTGGTGCTACTGGTGAATGTTTATGTAAAGAATTTACTAAGTTTATGAGTAGGGAGTTCGAGATTAGTATGATGGGAGAATTGAATTTCTTCATCGGACTCCAAATCAAGCAAGTAAATAATAAAATCTTCATCAATCAATCAAAGTATATACGGGAACTCCTTAAGCGTTTCGGTATGGATCAAATAAAGCCCTTAGGCACTTTCATGAGCACATCCACTAAATTGAATAAAGATAAAGATGGAAAAATAGTAAATGAAAACTATATTGAAGTATGATAAGTAGTTTGTTGTATTTTTAATTTCTAGTCATCCTGACATTATGTTTAGTATTTGTTTGTGCGCATGTTTTTAATCTTCTCCTAAAGAATCATATTTACTAGCTTTTAAATGTATTTTGCGCTATTTAAGTGGTACGTAGCATTTAGGACTTTGGTATTCTAGCAATGATTTTTTGGATTTAGTTGGGTATTCTGATGCAGATTATGCAAGTATCTTGCTAAATAGAAAAAATACATCTGGTGCATGTCATTTCTTAGGAAGTGCTTTAATTTCATGATTTTGTCAAAAATAAAATTCTATTACATTATTTATGGCGGAAGCCAATTATGTGGTTATCGATAGTTGTTGGACTTAAGTCTTATGGTTTAAACAACAATTTAAAGACTATGCTTTGCATTTTCATAGAATTCCAATTCGATGTGATAACACAAGCACGATTTGTTTGACTAAGAATCCTATCCAACACTCTTGGCCTAAACATATTGAAATTCATTATCATTTTATTTGTAATTATGTGTAAAATGGAGATATTAAACTTGAATTTGTCGATACATTGCATCAATTAGCAGCTATTTTTACTAAACCTTTGTAAAGATTGTTTTTACACAATTAGACAAGAAATTGGTATGATTGATAGACATTCTTTATAACCTTTTGTGTTAACTCCAAAAGGGGGAAGAGATATATGATATTAAATATTCTTTGTTTATATCGTATGGATGAATTTAGGGGGGAGTTGAGTTTTTGCATAAGGTTTTGAACTCTTGTGTAATTTATGGGGAGCTTATATCTGTTCCATATGCTTTAATATCACATAATTTTGTCATCACTAAAAAGAGGGAGATTGTTGAACTAAAGGAGGTTCCACCTGATTTTGATGATGACAAAACATCTTTTCTATTGATATTTTTCATTTAAGTGTGTATGAGGATAGGTATAATTGAAGAGAGATCATATAAAGAATGATTATAGGTGGAGGATCGATCAACCAAATATGTACCGGTCGATCGAATACATCTACTGAAGTGAGCATTAGCCCCCGAATGTAGATCAGTCGATCGAGCAAATGATTTAAGGACATTGACTGATTGAATAATAAGACAGGTCGATTGAATGAACATCGGTTGACTAACTAAAGTTATTGATCAACTGAATGAAGTAAAACAACGAAGATCGATCGACCGAATACATCCATTGGTCGACAAAATGAAGAGGATTACAAGCGAATTATGAGAAATGGTTATATTGCACAATGGTCACAAGACTTGTCCAACGGTCCAAAAGAATTAATTATCAAATGAATGTTGCATATCTCTCCAACAGATAAATTAATCTCGGTTTATCCTATAAATAGAGTATTAAGCAACATCTAAGACATAAGAAGTAAGAGAAGATATACAAGTGTTGAGAACGTATAATTACTTGAGTTTAAGCCTTTGTGTCTTATACAAGCTTATTCGTATGTTTATCTTTGTGAGGTTATTCTTTAGCCTTAAAAGAGAGTTAAGAGGTTATTCTTGAGCATACAAAAAGGAATTTTTCAAAAGGTTATACTTGAGCCTTTGAAAAAGTAGAGAGGGTTATCCTTGAGCCTAAAAGGAGGTTGTAAGTTACATTTTATATTGCATTACCTATTTGATATTCAATAAAGTGCAAGACTCCTTTTATTTTATTTTGCTTCATATGTGTTTTAGCTTCCACAAACTTTATTGTCATGTTTTGTGTGTTTTTTTGCTGCGTTTTTAGAACTTAATTTACCCCCTCTTAGGCGTCATTTAGGACCATCAATGCCAATAAATATCAAAAGGTGTTTTGCGCTCCTCATCGTCATTCAATTTATACTACCACTCCTCCCATCTTGAAGACCTGGAGAGATGGATTTATTAAATTCATCTTTATTAGACCCAATGAAGACCAATCATTTCTCTATGCAAAGAAGTAATAGTCTTTTGTAGCTTAGGTTGAAGCTCAACTAGGAGAGACATAGTGAATGTATAACGGGAATTAACATCATTGTAGCCCTTTAACATGTAATATGTCAGACAAATTTGATGCATTTACTGATGAGGATGATACGAATGATGATGCCATTTACATGCTTCATCAACTATACTTAAAATAGGAACTTAAGTCCATTACTATGCCTAGGCCCTATGTCCATATCCAGTTGTTATGGGTTCGAACTACCACCATATACAATGGATCGGTAAGGGAGTTTGAGAAATTAAAATTAACAGCATGATTTGCAACCCGTATATCATCTGATAATGTAAAATTTCCATGATTGCTATTAAGTCCTGTTTAACCCTAATAATCTAAACTTGCACTCCAGTTGTTACAGCGGTATAAATATGACAAGTCTATCAAAGCTATTGGATATATAGATATTGGATCCTAAAAAAGAGTTATGAACTCTAGTATCTTACCTCTTGAGGCTTGGATGTGAGAAATATTCTACTGTTGTAAATGGAAAATGGCATTGATAGTGAAAATGAAGCCTATGTTACTAAAAGACATGAAAACTAAGGAGACAACTTAGGTTTAATCGAAAAGAGAAGTCTATCGATGTCAACCTTCATAACAGATTTGGCCTCATTATAATGATCAAGACCCAAATTCTAGACCATGAGTTGAACTTTGATAGGGATTTGTTTTGTTATATTTTATTATGTAATTTCATATGAATTCATTCTTACTTTTAATGAAAAAGTACTTAAATTATGTCATATTGTGCTGAATAACAAATTGGAGGTGTTGACACGTGTTTTGGATGAAAAGACCAAGTTTTTGGAGGATTTGGAGAAAAATTGGAGCAAAAAGAGCAAGAGGAGCTCAAACAAGCATTGGTTTTGGTACATGTGACTTCAATGATGTATTAGGTGAACTATGAGAGCTCATATTGATATGAAATTTTATAGGGTATAAGAGCATCATGTGAAAGGCCTACATACCAAATTTTATGGAAATCGAAGGTGTGTTCAAAGAGCTAGAGTAGAAAACACGTAGAGAAGTAGAAGCTATTAAACGCCATTTAAGTTCCCAGTAACCTATGTTTAGTATACTGTTTATAAAAACAACTGAGGAAAAAGAGGTCTCTTTATTATCCTTCAGTTTTACCTATTTAGAGAGGGCATAAAAAGGTTCCTATAGCTTAAAAGAAGCCATTCTCCAGTAGCCATAACACCTTTTTGGAGAATTATCTCATTTTTCTAGTTTTTTTTCATGTCCTTTAGGGTTTTAGTGAGGTTTTGTTTCTTTTTTGTTTTAATCTCTTTAATTAAGTGTTTTATGTGTTGTTGAGCATTTAAATACCTTATTTCTGATCTGTTTAAGCTTTCCATTAATGCTATTTGTGTTTTTTCTCATTATTCTTATATTTTTATTATGTTTTCATGCGTTTTTATTATATGAACTTGTGAATTTTGGTAATATAATTCTTTGTTTAATTTTCCAGCATCTTTCCCTTTAATTTCCAGTAGATTTATTTGTTCTTTTAGTACGTTGTTGTTCATTTATTTATTTATTTTGTTAATTTAGTTATGTTAAGTTAGATTTACCTTAGGTAAGAGGATATTAATGGAATAATGGATGATGTGATAATTGATATGATTGATATTGGGCATTATGTTTTTGACTGAGATTAAATTGGAATTTTTGTTTAATATAATTAATTAGGGATTAATATATAGGATTGATCATCTTAGGTATAATTTCTAATTCAATTATTAGGTTTTAGCTTTTGATCCGTAATTGTTATTAGCAAAATCTATAAGTAGCGATAGGCTAATTGAATTTGTTGGTAAACTTGATTAATCTAGTTTAGGATTCTAATTCTTTAAGTTACACAATCCGATTTTGCAAGATTGTGACTTAAGCTAGTCATTCTTTAGTGTCTAATACTATCGCGCGATTAAATTTAGAGAGCTTGTTCTAAGTTGTTTCGTGATTAGAAGTAAATTTTTTATCGTATAAGATTTGTTTAAAATTGAAGGAACTTAAGATTCAAGAACTTATTCAGATCCATAGGCTAGCATTTTAGATGAAGCTCATAATACATATTTTTATGATCAATCATAAATCCTAAATCATAGATATATATTCTGCCTAACTTTCTTTTATTGTTGATTATTTCTTTTTTATTGTGTTCTTACTTATTGTTTTATTTTTTTTTGTTATCTTTTATTTATTTTTAAGTTCGCAAAAATTCAAGGGATTTTCTTTTTATTTTATTTTATTTTATTTATGTTTTGCACAAAATTAAGAATAGCTTTTAAATATAGCCAGTTCTCTATGTAATTGACCTTGACTTGCCCTACTATATAATAGGTTTAGTTAGGTGTTTTATTATTTGGTAATTCATGATAGACCTACCAAAATTTTAGCGCTATTATCAGAGAGTTAAAGCTTGTTTTTTAAGCTATTTTGAGTGTTTGCTTTATTTTTATTGATATTAGTCTCTTTGTCTTCTATTTTTTTTAACAGTTTTTTCAAATTTTAAGAACTTTAAGTGGCAATAGATCATTATCAATATGTTTTTCATTCTAATTTTTTTACTTATAATTATTTTCAATTTCTTACTTCTTCTAGGCTGGAGCATCAAATGGTGAATTTCATATCCTCAGCCGCACAAGTGTCAATGGATGGTGAACAAGTTAAGGTATGTGACATTTGCTCATTTTTTGGTTATCTTATTTTTATGTATCTTATTTCACAGGATACACAGCAATACAGATTTGATTCTCCACCTACATACTACCAAGATCAGTGTTTGATTGATTAATTGTAAAATCAAAACTACGAGTTTTACGCTTAAAACCGTAAATATACGGGTCGTACTTGTAGTAAATAACGGATATCGATCCCACTTGGATTGTATCTAGACACCCTACTAATCTGGTTTGCACTTTGTTCAAAAAATTGATTTAAACAAATAAAATAAAAATAATTAAGTAAAACGCAAGCAAATTTGGAAGCAATAACAAGCAACACAACCAATCACTAACATAGCAGACGAAAATTTGAAGAAAAATCAAGATTTAAGAATAGGACTTGTTGTTATCCTTATTCGTTCCCCTTTGGTTTAATTGATCTAATTTATATTTAACCCAAGATTTCCTAATATTTTAGATATCATCTCTCAAGGTGTAACTAAATGTCATTTATTAAATAATCTATAATTAACTCTGGGATCTCTCGACTTGCAAAGCCTTTTCTAAACATTTAACTAGATATGAAGCTATCATATAGGTAGTATATTAATTTATCGAAATCACTTCCTAATAAATCAATACCTTGTTATCTATAAGTATTTAAATGCCAATTCTCGTTGTACATCTAACACAAATTACCCAACTTACTCTCTCGATTTGTTGTAGGGTTTAAGCTTAATAAACAACACAAATATTACTAAAATTAAATTAATAACCAAAGGATCCTAAATAATTCAAACAACAAATCTTAAAAATATATTAGCCACACATAATAATAAAAATAAGTTCAATCATATCCATATTCTTTCAAATATAAAATAAAGTAAATAAAATAAAATAAGATAACTAAAATTTTAAAAAAAGTAAAATAAATCTGTAAAAACAATAAATATTAAAAAAACTCTTGAAATTTTGATATGTATGGAAATGAAGCTTGTAGATGCTCTTCTTCTTTTGTCCGAATTTCTATGTTTGTGCTTGGTGAGCGGCTGGTGCTTCCTTCTTTTAATTTCTGTCCACCTCTCCTCTTATGCTATTCTCTTTTGTTCGCCTCTTTTTTTTTGTGTGTCTCCTTAAGTTTTCTACTATTCGAATCTATTTTATTTTTTGGGTCTAAGGTTTTTGGCTATTGCTTCTTTTTTCCCATTTTTTTCTCGGCTGCTGTCTTTTTCCTCCTAGGTCTTAGCTGCAGCAGATGGGTCACTCTAGCAGTTGACTAAGACCAATAGGTCTAGACAGAAGGTGCAAGGCCAGGCGAGTTTAATGCAAGCCTCTAGTCCAAGCAGGTAGCGGGTCTAGCAGCCACAACTAGGTAGGTCCACGAACAGCAGTAGCCTCCAGTCCTCCAAGCATGTAGCCCATATGCGGGTCAAGCACAGCAGCCTGCCAGTCCAGCTCCATACGCCAGCAGCCCATATGCTCCAGGCCGCTCCAACAGTCCACGCGGGTGAGGCTCCATGTGAGGGCTCCAACAGCAATGAGGCGGGCTCAAGTGCCTTGGGTCTAGGCGGGTTGGGGCGCAGCAAGGTCCAACTCTAGCAGGCTCAAGTTTCAATGGTCCAGGCCATGCGTGTGGGCTTAACAAGCAAAAAGTCCAGGACTCCAGCTCCAGGCCAACAGGTCAGGTGCAGGCCCTCCAGCGGGCTTCAACAGTCCTTTTCCAAGCTTCTTCCTTCATCCTTCATCCAAATTTTAACCTTTTTTTTTCTTTTTCTTCCAACTACAATTTTTAAATTTAATTTACCCTACACAATAAATAAATATACCAATAAGATCTAATTCTAACATAACATTAATAATTAAATAACGCAAAACAAAAACTAAAATATTTAAATAATCAAAACTTACTCTAAATTAATACCAAATACAAAAAAAACAATAATTGAAATTATATTAAACAAAAACACACAAAAATAAGTCTTAAAACACAACAATAACAACATATTATGTAAGAAACAGATACCAAATACTTAGAAAAACACATACTAAAGGACAATTATCAATAAGCTACACTTCTTACCTCCACCTCCACCATCATCACCACAAGCTGATGGGAAGTCCTTAGAGGAGATCGTACAAAACTTGGTAACAAGCACTCTTCAATTTCAATAAGAAATGAGGAGTAGCTTGAAGAACTTGGAAGATCAAGTGAGCTAATTGACAAATGTGATAGAGAGTATAAAAGCCCAAGTTTCTTCAAGTATATTTAGCCAATCTGAGGAAGAATTAAGGAAGAAGGTGTACGACATTTCATCAGAGAGTGGAGAATAATGAGAATACTCAAAAGTAGAGGAAGAGCAAGAGAAGCTATGAGAGCAAGAGATGTTTGCTCTAGAAAAGAAGGAGGATGACAGACCTCCTATGGTAAGTAATACATCTTTTGTTATTATTTACCAATTTTATTTCCTTTTCCTAATAGTTTTCAGATGAATGAAGATGAAGAAGAGAAGTAAAAAGAGGATTAGCAGTATGGTGCTAATTTGATGAATAAGCTGTGTGCGAGCAAACCTAAGCTTGAAAGTGATAAGCAGGATAAAGAGTCTCCAAGATCAATGACTACATCATTAAGGAAATTATCTTGGGAGAAGGACAATGTCTATAGTGGAGAATGGACATTGGAGTATGACGAAAAAATAGTTCAGTTCTACCTCCCCAAAGCTTAGGGACATCGCACACTATCCAGTGTCAAAAGGAAGCTGATTAAGGCTTATCATTGAGTTTAAGCATGCTTTTTGTCAGGCTCAACTATCCTTTTGACACTGGATAGTGTGCAACAAGGGTCAAGCTTATGACCTTAATTATGTACCTATTGGGAGGCACCCTAATATTATCCCTTAGTTTGTGTGTTTTTCTCTTTTGTAAATAGCTTTTGGTTAGTCTAGTTTGCGTTCTTTATTTTCTTTTTTCTTATTTTAGTTGTAGATGGAAGATGAGCTACATTTGTTTCTTAAAAAAGGAAACTGCAATCTCTATTCTCAAGGTTGATATGACTTCCTAGATCCAAAGGAGTACTCTTGTTCATATGCCTTTTGTTTTTCTATTGTTTTAGGACATTGGAGATAATATCCATTTTAAGCGTGGGGGTAGTGCAAGTTTTAAAATTTCTACACTTGCGCTATTATGAATCCAATAGTTATGATTTGAATGTGTTACCTTAAAATAATAGCTTAAAATGATCTTAATCTTTAGTTAATATTTCATTGTAGTACTTGAAGAAAATTGATGCTTTTAATTTAATGAATTTTACTCAACTCTTGAAATGATGCTAATGTTTTCTCTTTTCTTTTTCTTTAATGCTTTGCATGTGTTTAGTGACTCATTTGTATGATATTTAATATTTAATTCTATTTTGTATGGTTTGTCATATGAATGTGAAACGGGATAGTTAGAATAAAGTGTTGAAAAAAAGATAGAAAAGAAAGCAGAGAAAAGAAAAAAGAAAAAGAAAAAAGAAAAAGAAAAAGAAGAAAAAAGTGTCCTTGTTTTGTGTTGTTGAATAAATTGGACAATTCTCACTTCGCTTGCTTTAACCTAACGTAAGGTTAAAGTTATGAGTGATGTTAATAACAATTTGAGAAGGTGATCTAATTTAGTAACCTCCCGAAGGGGGGTTCACAACAAAGTATTCACCTTCGAGTCAAAAAGTTAAATGACCTCTCAAATAAACATTACTCAAATCTCAAATTGTGTTGTATTCTCAATTGTTTTTAATCATTTTGAGCATCCTTAACTAGTTTATATGATAACCCATACGAAATGACTTGAATGTTAGATATTATATATATTGAGCTACTTTGTCACTAACTGTATGCTTTGCTTGTGATCATATTGTTTTTTATTAAGATAGAGCTTAAATTTGTAAATTTGATTAAAATTATCAATTGATTTTTGTTGTACTTAATTAACTATTTACTCTTGATTGGAATTATTTAAGTGAAATGTTTAAATCATTACTTGAGGACAAGTAATAGTTTAAGAGTAAGGTTATTTGATAGGGATATGCTTTGTTATGTTTTATGGTTAAATTCATTTAGGCTCCTTGTAGTTTGATAAATTATCAATTAGGTGCTTATAGTTTCAAAACTATCAAATAGGGTCATAAAGTTTAAAATTACTTTCACCATTAGTCGCTCCGTTATTTCTGTTTAACGACAGTATCACATATCATTTTCACGTTGTGCCACATGGCATTGGACTAATGGTGAAAGTAATTTGAAACTTGATGGACTTATTTGATAATTTATCTAATTATAGGAACCTAATTGATAATTTACCAAATTATAAGAACCTAAATGATATTAAACCTAATTAATGAATTATTTTAATAATTAAAATAAAATTGTAAATAATTAAAGAAATATATGTTGTAAATATTGTGTTCTCTTAATAAAATAATAAATGCAAA
>JAOXYD010142654.1:0-10695 GCA_028565735.1 Pinacopodium congolense
CACTACCATCCTTATCGAAAAACATAAAAGCCCTACGGAAATGCTCACCATTCTCCATCTTCTGCAAGTGAATTGTTACTGCAACAAATTCGCCATAGTCTAGTACTCCATTCCCATCAACATCAGCCTAGACAAGATGTATACAGAAAAGTTCAACAAGATTTGATGTCGATGGGCAAAGGAACTAGAAATATTCTTCAAAATTAGGGCGTTGAAAATAAAATATGCAAGTGAAAAAAAGTGATTTAGGATACTGCAAAGGATATGATTTTACAAGTAGACATCAAAAAGTTAAAAGCAACCTAATAAATTTCACAAAGATTAATTTTGCACAGATATAGTACCAATAGCTACCTATTTTGATCCATCAGAAATTGTTTTTCACTTTTCATGGCGTGTGTAATAACTTAGACTTTGACCCAAGACTAAAGACTTTGACCTAAAACTTTGACCATTGACCCAAGACTTTGGACCTGAAGTTAGTGAGCCACTAGGCCTTAGGTCTATTGTTCCTTTAACGCCAGTCACGGTTCAAGATTGGGTCGTGACAGCGTTCTGCACTCATTTAAAAGGATAAAGTACCAAATTAACAGAAATATCAGTTTGCCTGTAAGAGCTTTAAGTTACCAGATTGTATAGTATTGTATCAAGAGGAAAAGGGGAGTCCAGTGCAGTAAAAAAAAAGGCATCTTTCTTCCCCAGTATAAAAAAAAATTGAGTGTCAATCAAAACAAATAGTTCTTACCACTTCCATCAGCATCTTTATCTCAGGTTCTGCCAACTGAGAACCTACTTTTCGAAGACCAGCCTTTAGTTCCTCATATGACACTTTACCATCATTATCAGTGTCCATCAAAGTAAACATATCTCTGATTACTTCAACCTCTTCAACAGATAAGTGTTCTGCAATTACCTGTAGCATTGAATTGCAAGCAAGGGCACATGAATTTATGATGAATAGAACTGTGCAATAATGTGCCAGCAATTTGAATCCGAGTAGATAATCACATAAAAGCAATGAGAGCTGCTTACTCGTAATGCTTTCTTCTTGAACCTATTCATCAAAGAGAACTGCTTAAGCCTTGACCTCACAATATCACCTAATGGAACATTTGGTGCTTTCTTTGCATTTTGCAACCACGGATGCTCTGTCAAGAAAAGATAAGGGAATAAATTGGGACAACTCTTCAGAAAGACAGCCTTATTGATGATAGATACAGTAAACCTTCTGGCATTACATACATGTACCATGAGAGGAAACACTCAACGAACAAGCTCAAGTAACTATATCTCTGAATGTATAAGTTAAAATAAGATATCATCTTGACATGCCAAAGGTGACAATTCAACAACTTTGCATATAATTTTGGACACATCACAACATCAACTAGATCTTACAGACTTTTAAGATATTAAAGAAATGAGCAGACCTCTTGCTCAACTGCAGCAACAGTCAGCTGGAGCCGGCTATTAATTTTAATTCAAAGTAGTACATGGACAAGGCTTTATTTAATTGGGAACTACTGATGCAGACAACCACTACCAAACTGTGAAACTTCGCTCAAAACAAGACTGTAAGTTGACCGCACCCAAATTTGACAGGGTTTCTCAAACTCAAGGACTTACCAAGAACCTGCTGAGCAGTCAAGCGTTTTCTGGGATCAGGTTCTAACATCTGTCGAACAAGACTCTTTGCACTATCTGAAATTTGAGGCCATGGTTCTCTTTTAAAATCGATCGCACCCCTCAAAATTGCAAGGGCAACACCCTGCTCAGTCTCTGAAACAATCAATAAGAAAAGAAACCTACTTTAAAATTCAGCTCCTTAAGAGCAATGACATCAACAGCAATATTGCATATTAATGACCATACCTGCCCAAAATGGAGGAACCCCACACAATAAAATATAAAGTATGACACCAGCGCTCCATACATCAACCTCAGGTCCATAGTTTCTCTTTAAAACTTCAGGTGCCATATAGTAGGGACTCCCCACAATCTCAGTAAATTTCTCCCCTGTTACACAAAACCCGAACTCAGAAAGAAGACCAGAACAAAAAACCGTACAGAAGAAGAAGAGCATAGACGAACTCCACCACTCAATTTACCAACAGATAAAAATTCCCAATTCATAATATGAGAGCAGAACAAGAATCAGAAAACAGCATCATCAAGTACGCATAAGATCACAAAACCAGACTCGACAGTTAATACTTTTCTGAGATACATAACTCATTATTCACCACAGAGATAAGCTGTAACGGCAAACAAGCACCTAGAATCACAAACTCAACCCAAGACCTCTCCACACACTTGACTAGAAAATTCAACAACAAGCACACACCTGGCTTAAAGAACACCGACAGCCCAAAATCAATAGCTTTAAGCACAGAATTCTCCTTCTTATTAGCGAATAAGAAATTCTCAGGTTTCAAGTCCCTATGCATAACCCCATTCTCATGACACATCCTTACAACCTCCGCGATAGTCCTCGCAACATTCGCAGCAGCTCTCTCACTATAATGCCCTCTGGCCACTATCCTATCAAAAAGCTCCCCTCCTTCACATAACTCCATAACCAAGTGGACGTTCTCGTAGTCCTCATAAGTCGCTTTAAGCTTCACAATGTTAGGGTGGTCCGGCAACGTCGACATGATCGCCACCTCTCTCCTTACGTCCTCTATGTCCACAGCGGTCCGTAGCTTCCTCTTGGAAATGGACTTACACGCGAGCCCTTCTTTGGTTTCTCGGTCCGTACATAGGTACGTGATTCCAAATTCGCCGCGACCGAGCTCACGTCCGAGGATGTACTTGTCGCCGATCCGAGGACGGTGGCTGACTGGGACCACGTCTTTGAGAACGCGTATCGGACCTGCCAGGGAGCGGATCGAGTCCTCGGAAAAGGGGTTGGGTTTTCGTTCTTTGGACTTTTTGTGCTTGCGGGGGTGGGTTATGGAGTCTGAGGTAGTGTCTGTTCTCACACAGGCGTTACAGTTTCCCATTTCCGTTACTTGTATTACGGAAACAAAACAAAGGATAAACTTAAACAAAGTAAGAGGCGAAGGATTTCGTCAGTCGGCAGTGGTGGTTATGGAGGAAGGGACAGTGGGGTGGTGGTGGAGAAGAGAAAAGCAGGAGGAGGGAAGAGAAAACGCGGGGTTCAGTTGAGAAAATGAGGGGGTTTTTGAAAATTATCTATGAAGGGTATAATTTGTTTTGTTTATGGAATAATTTAAGGGGATAGATTGGTAAATAAACCGGACTTTTGGTTATTGTTAATTATTTTTTGAAAAAGTATTTAGATGTAATTATGCGTTTGTTGAAAAAATGAGATAAAGGCTGTGACCTGCCAAAGCCAAACTTTTTCGGTGTCTGCGTTGGGTAATGGCTCCCCTTATAGGTTGCTTCTAATTTTATTAAAGACTCCCGTTCTTTTTGTCCATTTTAATTGTAGATAATTATTAATTTTTTGTTATTTATTAGGTTTTGGCCATAAAATGAACTTGCATTACTTACCAAGTTGTAGACCAATTTTTTATGGATATTGGGATAGATTATTGGGATAAAACACTAAAATGCTTATTTAGTAACGACTTAAGATTTGTTTAACACAAATAATCGGGTAGAAGTATAAACCCAAGCATACAAGTCAAAATAAATTATCATTTAAGTGTCAGAATTTAATATGGTTAATTCTTCTGAAGTGAAACAGTATTTATATAAATAAAAAATAAAATAAAATATCGAATTGATTCTTCTCTTATAGCCTTTTCGTGTAACTTTGAAATTACTGTTTAGTTACAATGCCTTTTAAGTTCTAACTACACACTTTATATCTTTAATAAAATATTATAAATTATTATGAACATGTTTAAATTGGATTTGGTTTTTATATTTGATTTTTGAATTTTTTAAATATAAAAATTAATAAAGAATATCATAAAATAAAAAATACACTAATATAATATAAAAATTGAGTCAGATAACATAAAAATTTATAAAAATACACAAAAATTTAATATAAAAATATAAAAATTACAACTAAAATCACAAATAAAACATCAATAAAACGGCTGATATCTTTTCCTCTTAATCTACCAAAGATATTTACTTTCAACTCATAAAAACTCCTCCAATAAAAGTACAAATTTTTGCTAATGTTTTTTAAACACAAAACTTGACTCAATAATATTAGGGTTGTTCGATTGAATTTTTTTTTATTTTTTAATTTTTAATTTTTAAAATATAAAAATTAAAAATTAGTATAAAAATTTTAAAAATATCATATTAATACGAGATAAAATTTTAAAAAATAATATAAAAATTCAAAAAAATATACAACATTTAATATAAAAATATAAAAATCACAATTAAAAATTGTCACTTAATATTTTACAAGCTACTAATCTAATATTTATTAAACAACTAAAACAATCTTTCACTTTCCAAATTTTCTGTCACCTCTCACTGTTCGTTTTGCCTAAAATAAACAAGAAAACATATATCTACATTTAAACAGTTTTCAAGGCCTACAAGAAACAAAACGAAGATGAAAAAAATATATAATCCGTCAAATCCCCTGACATTTTGGAGTGTTTTAGTCTACTAAAATTTTAAGAGACATTGACCCTTTGTCTAAGTTGGTTTGGTTTATGTTTTTTGAAATATTTTTTGGGGGTTAGATAAAATTTTAAAATGTTTTTAAATAGGAATAATTACCATTTCATGTTCGGTCCACAATCCTTGTTTTTGCAATCGCTTCTTTGGGAAACCCTCCCAATGATTCCCATGGACCCCAGGGGATGGACCACATATCAACCGTCCGATCAATCTTAATCAAGATGAAGGGACGAGATCTACCCAACAAAGAGTCGTTGAAGTTGGCACCGGCTTAAGGGACACGGTTGCTTCGTTTGAAAAATTTGGACCCTTAAAAGTGTCTATTTTAATAAGTTCTTTTCTCTTGAATGCTGAATGTAGAGGGAAATTTCCTGATTAACAAACAAAAAAAAGGAAGATTAAGGTAAAATAATTAAAAATGTAATCAGGAGCAATTGGGTTAGTTGCCAAAATTTGACCTAAACAAATTTGTGGGCATTAAGTATCACCAACAGACCAACTCCAGTATTGAAGTTCCTTTCCAGGTTCTATTGACTTTGTCAAACACAAAAAAAATTTTAAAAAAAGAAGAAGAAGAAAAGAAGAAATTGATCTTATCTTCTCTAACACTTCATAATTATAGTTATAAAAAAAATAATATTTTGAAGTAAAATAGGTGAGAAGAGGAGACCAGGTCAAGAAGAAGAAAAAGCTATGAAAAGCCGGTTTCCTTGGAAAATGACAGGATTCCACATTATGAAGTCAACAAGAATGATCAGACTTCCTGGCTTGGCTTGCTTATTCCGGTTCTGTTGGAAAAATGATTTATTATCCTCAGTAATAATAACTCATTGGATTTTTTTTATTTTTTATTTTTATTTGTGGTGTTTGCTTGATATGAACGCATCCAGTGCTGAAATTATATATTACAAGTACTTGCAATTACATTCAACAACAAACGGTGGAAAGTAGTACACATTATTAAACAAGTTAGAAGGTTCTTTGCCGGGTGGCAGTAAGACTAAGATGGGTTTTTTTTTCACAAGCAATATTGTGAGAAAATGCCTAGTTTTCAATGGATATGACACGTCACCCCGTCCCCCTATGATAAGGAAGGAAAGAATTTCAATTTTATGACAAATTCAGTTTGATGGCTATTCTAAACTCATCAAAAAGATATATAGGATTGTTTAATTGAATTTTTAGTTTTAGTTGTTATATTTTTATATTAAAATTTTTGTATTTTTATAAATTTTTGTATTGTCTATCTCAATTTTTATATTGTATTAGTCTATTTTTTCAATTTTTGTAATGTTATTTATCAATTTTTATATTTAAAAAATCTAAAAATTAAATCTGAAAATGGAATCATTTTCAAACATGCCCATAAAGACTATGTCTTTTAAAAATATTAAAGTAAAATGCAATTCTTATTAAGGTCATGTTTAAAAATGTTTTAGTTTTTAGTTTTTAGTTTTGATTTTTTATTTTTTAAATATATAAATCGAAAAAAATAATTAATATAGTACAAAAATTAAAAAAATTATACAAATTAATTTAAAAATACAAAAATTACAACAAAAAATTACTATTTACAGCCTAACTAAACATTCCTTAACAATAAGGAACTATTCATATATGAACAACTTCTAACTATTTGATCAATGATCTAATGATTTATTAAGAGAAAATGTTTAAAAGATCTTTTTTATTAGAGTTCAAATTTTATAAAAATAATAATTTAACTATAACAAAAAAAAGGACTTCTAGTCATTTTATTTGTAAGTTACTTCCATTAGAAGATGGTAGTTTATTCTTTATGAATGGGGCATATTTTATTGTTGTTTAGTGTAGACAAGCAATGCCAAATTTCTTAAAGATGCTAGCGGCCAATGGAGACTTGGTCTCTTTCTAGAAAAAGGGGTGATGCTAATCCATTGCCCGCCTACCAACCATTGCCCAACAACTCCAATTTGACTCTTTTTCGTGCTTTGCAATTGTCTTCTTTTCATTTATATAAATACAAGTTATAATGCTTTTGATATAAGAAATGATTAATATTTTACTTATTATTCAAATCAAATAAAAATTTAGATATATTTAGTAACTCACAAGTCTAATCTCTTAAAAAAAACATGATGACATCACTTAGGTGTTATTTAGTTGAATTTTAATTTTTAATTTTGATTTCCTATTTTTTTAAACACATGAATTTTAAAAAATGTATTAATACAATACAAAAATTAAAAAATACAACAATTAATATAAAAATTCAATAACAATAACTTACAATTCACTTAAACATCCTCTCAATTGTTCCGTAACCTTTATTATGAAATGAAAAGAATTGTAATTTGTAATTTAAATTGTTAAAGGTAGTATTTTTAAATATGAAAATTCGGTTTAATCGAAATTTTAAGAAGTTCAACGATATTAAAGGCCTAATTTTTATCATTAATTTGACCGAGTCTTACATTTTTTAAAATTGAGTTGTACAGGATCCAAACCTAACCATGGATTCTCTTTAGTATGAAGCCGACTAAGCTTGAAGATTCTTGTATTAAGTATAAACTCTATCTAACCTAATTTTAAACTTAAAATGAGTGATCTAAATCAAAGTTAACTAGATTGATCATGCTTGAATATTTACAAATGGGGTTTAAAAGTCAAGTTTAGACCAATATGCGGCTCCAGCAGGAATCAAGTCTATTGGAACAGTGAATGCTCCATCGATGTTTGTAATTAAGGAGCATTCCAATTTCGACGCCACAGGCAAATAAGCTTCCGTACGGTTGGAATTTAGACCATGTTTTGTACTATTTTATTTTGTTTTGATTTTTTTAAAATACAAAAATTAAAAATTAATGTAAAAATAAAAAATAAATATATTAATACAATACAGAAATTAAAAAAATATAAAAATCGAAAAATATAAAAATTAATATAAAAATATAAAAACTGCAAATAAAAATTACAATTGACAACAATACCAAACATCCCTTAACTTCTTTAAACATTATATAACAATCTAATGAACGCATTATTATAATAATTAAGCTAAATTTAACAATATAGCTTTTGTTTTAGTTTTAAACCATTACAGATTAAATAAACGAATTGTGTTTTAATAATCATAAAATTGAAATCTCTTGATCGCATACAATATTATTTGCTTTCAATATTATTCTATGTGACAAATAACTTTAACGAAAGTTATGTCAACCCATTAAATAATATATATTTTTTAATCCAAAAAATATAAGTAAAACAATATAATTTTAATTAGCATAAAAAATAGTCATATTTATCGCATAAAATAATGTTACAAGAAGACAACCTTTACTATTAATGGTTCTCA
This sequence comes from Pinacopodium congolense, assembly GCA_028565735.1. Classification (NCBI taxonomy): domain Eukaryota; kingdom Viridiplantae; phylum Streptophyta; class Magnoliopsida; order Malpighiales; family Erythroxylaceae; genus Pinacopodium; species Pinacopodium congolense. Next base: position 7,958 of record JAOXYD010142654.1, read on the forward strand.
TAATTACTAATACGAGATTCTTATATTCTAAATTTCAACTCTAAGACTGACTTCTTCAATAATTCAAATTATAGGATGTGTAACCTAACTGAACTTAAAAATTATGCTTTGCAAATGAAAAAAAGAAGTATACATATATAGAACAGTGGCATTTTTTAAAACCTAAGGGTCGTAGGGCCTCTGGCCTTCAACTAGCATTAGAATTGATTCTTCATCAATATTATGGTTCTAAACTATTCATTCTCCAGTTTGCAATAAAATTTCCTTCTTCTTCAGTGTGTAGTTATGGTACAGACGTCGTGGCTAGAGTATATGAACGGAACAGCATTGGATTTTCTTGCGCAATATTGGTGCGAAGTTATGTTCCAAATGAGCGTTTTCCTGAACTACTTATGCATTTACCAACAATTACAAGGTTTGGGTTTAGATTTAATGATTCAAGCTCATAAGTAAGACAAGAACGCATTGACATATTAAACATATAGTCTTCCGAAGTTGTTATACAAACCTCAATCAATCATGATTTTGACACATAAAGACTATGTCTAAGAACATGATCCGACATGATTCTTTATTTTTTAAAAACTTTGGTAAAAGATATAAAATTTCCTTATATAGTTTTAATAATTATCGTATTTTTGAAAAGTACTTTATGATATTATATATTCTAAAAGTCTTTCTATTAATTTTTTCAAATTAATTTAATAAATTTTGTTTTTAAAATTAGATTGACAGTTTTTTACAATGTGTAACAATTAATCATACAAAACTTTTTAATACAATAGTTTTGAAGATATTTAATAAAATATTTTTAAAAATAGACTCTTGAGCTTAGCTCAATTAGTGTGAACTGGTCTCTTGAGGGGCTGACTTAAGTAGTAATCTCAAATTTTGAGTCTCTGAGTAGTATCTACTTTAGTCACCTAAGTCTATCACATGATAGTATGATTTAACCGTTCAGTGAAGTTTGCGAATTATCTCACAAAGTCGAGAGCACATGAAGGATAATAGTTACGAGTTTCATCGTTACAAAAAAAACAAAAAATTAAAAAATATATCTAATACTAAATTACTACCAATTCTAAGTAATAACTCTTCAGATGTGTTAAAGGTTCACGCCTTTTATCCTAATAAAAATGTATATTTGATTTTTATAAAATTTGAAAATTATAAAAAAAATATCAAACTTATAGAAGATGCTTTTATTTCCCCAAGTTCAAAGCTATTTTCAGCGACAAATGATCGCAAAAGCATGGTGACATGTCTTGTATATTTCTTGATAAAAGAGAGCATCCAACATTGAAAGTGAGCGTACGGGCCCTGGAGTTAAAGAAGTGACGAATGAATTTGGGTGAGGAAAGGGGTGTGCAGATAATAGCACTGCACATGCCAGAGGAGGTGAGATTGAGAAAAAGTGTCAGTTTTGGGTTGAATGTCAATCATGTCGACTCCGAAAGCTAATGATGGGAAGGCCTCCTTAAAAGATGACTTTATAACCTGGCATGCCATTGTAGGCCGAAAAAGTACAGAGAAAAGACATCATTTGTCATATGACCGCTATCATTATGTTTGGTGATGGGCTACAAAGCTTTTTTATAAATATAAAGGCAATGGTGTGGGCTTCCATTCCAAGCTTGTTGAGACCCTTTCTTTTTTCTTTTATTTATTTGGAAACATAGAAAAGTACTCGACATGGAACTGTGCCTAATCCTGTGGTACAGTGAACTCTTCTCCTTCTAGCCTATTCTGTAGGGGGTTCCTCAGTTAAAGCGTCTGTAGCCTAATGTCCTGCAAATGCGGATAGATTTTGGGTTTTTACTAGATGGTGCGTGTTTTAAGAGGAAATGACAATACAGAAGTGGAGAATGCGAGACAAATCTGCTGAGTGCAGTATTTCATAGAAGAAATACTAAGAAAAACTTAGGTCTTGGTGTGGGTTTAATTTTGTATTTTAATTTCTTATTTTTTTAATACAGAAATCAAGAATAACAATATAGAAATTAAAAAAATTAACACATTAATACAGTATAAAAATTGAAAATAACACATAAAAATTAATATAAATACACAAAAATTACAACTAAAAATTACAATTAATAGCAATACCAAATAATCCCTTAAGAGTGTTTAATTTTTATTACAATATTATAATGCGAGACAAATCTGTTGAGTGCAGTATTTCATCGAAGAAATTTCAAGAAAAACTTAAGGCTTGTTTGGTGTGGTTTTAATTTTGTATTTTGATTTCTTATTTTTTTTAAAACATAGAAATCAAGAACAATAGTATAGAAACCGAAAAAAACAACACATTAATACAGCATAAAAATCGATAATAACATATAAAAATCAATACAAATACATAAAAATCACAACTAAAAACTACAACTAATAGTAATACTAAACGACCTCTTAAGAGTGTTTAATTTTTATTACAATATTATAAATATTGATACCTTAGGATATTAAATTTTATTTCGCTACACTATTATATTGACATTCATCAATACCGGACGCTATATTAAATAATTTTTTAAAATTATAAAATAACTACTAAATTTTATAAATTTTGCAAAATTATTGTTTAATATATTGTATTGTATAATTTTATTTTTATTAATTATACAATTTTATTATTAAATAAATAAATAAATTATTCTTAATTATTTAATAAATTATTAAATATTAATTATATTAAATATTTTATACTTTATTTTATTTATATAAAAATACATCTATAA
>JAOXYD010142665.1:0-10695 GCA_028565735.1 Pinacopodium congolense
AATATTAATGAGTAAAAATATTATATGAAAATTGTATTATATTTATTGTATTAATTAAAATTTTGAAATATATTGAAATTATATTTACAAGATATACATAATATATACAAGAATTATTTTACATATTTTATAAAATTTAAAAATTATTTTATAATTTTATAAAATTAATTAAATATTGATATTAATATTAATTAATATCAAAATAATATTATTTTGAGACAAAAACCGATACGTTACGATATTCATTTTCAAAACATTGAAACCGCTCGACGCCAAAAAGTTGGGCGATTGATCACATCAGACGACTTTTTCATTTGAAGCTAGGCGTACGACGTATAGGCATAGGCTAGCTGTAAGCATTAATTAAGGGGTCCAGTAAGAATAGATTGAATTCACAAGGAACAAGATCGCTTGAAGATGGTGGATTTGTTTAGATACGGACATAATCCATACAAGGCCGTATTAGACAAAGCTTAAATACACAGAAAGATTACTAATATCTCCAGAATGTATTCAAAGTTGTTGGAGACGAAGTGCCAGACCATTTGCTGAAACTGGAAATGGACTGAATACGATCTTCTCATCAGGATATGCCTTTTCCCACTTGAGTTTAGTGACCAAATTATGCATGAAAGTAAGAACCTCTAACCTAGCATACTCTCTTCCTGGACAGGTTCGAGCTCCTCCACCAAAAGGGACAAACGTGTATGGTGCTGGTCCACTACCTTCAAATCTTGAGGGTTCGAAATTATCTGGATCACTGAAGTACTTCGGATTTTTGTTAGTAGATAAAGTCGTCCAACTAATCTGCATAACATTAAATATAATCATCCCGAGAGAATTATGTAGTTGAGTTTCAAATTTTATCTTGTAAAGCTATAAATAAACAAGTGTTAATAGGTAATATCAAGTTGAACTCCAGGTTAAAAATTTTATTTTACTATTAAAATGAAGTTTAATAGTATTTTAAAACTTGTTTCATCTAATTAATTTTTCTAATTTTTAACATTAAAGAAGAAAGCAGCAACTTCTCATTGATTATAAATTTACTTACTTTCCAACCCTTGGGAATGGTATAGCCCGCATAAGTAAAGTCAGTTATGGCCTCTCTAAATGCTCCCAAGGCAGGTGGCAGTAATCTCATTGCTTCAAGGGCAACGCACCATGAATACTTCATCTTCTGGACGTCCTCCCAGTTTAACAATTCCTTGCCACCTTTGGATTTGGCAATGTCCATTTGCTCTTTAAAGCCAAAAAAAGAAGAAAACCCATCAACAATATTTGTTTTTCTAACACTACATATTTTATACATTGAAATTACTATTTCTTTTATAAGAACAAATTATCTCCAAGCAATGCTATTTTAGTAATTGAGTCGATTTTTGGACAAGTTATTTCAAGAGTTTGGTTTCTGATGAATGAGCAAATACACATCCTCTCTTACCATTCAAGTAGAATCTCAAGTGGTTCTTGAACAAAACTCATCCATTTTTCTTCTCCTAAATTCATGGACAAAAAAGATAATATACCTCAACAATAAGAACTTGAGTTGCTTGTTAGACTTTTCAAGACAAAGGTATGTTTCATGTATCTCAGACTTAGAATATTATATAATAAAACCTCTATAAATTAATGATGTCGGACCATATAAAATTTATTAATAAAAAGAATTATCAATTAGTTGAGATCAAATTGATACTACAAAACATTATTATCAAATTGAGTATTAATTTTAAGGAGGTGGTATTGTATATGAATTTAGTACCGACCCTTCTGAAGCAGAATCAGACTAAAGAAGCCAGCCATTTTCTGTTAAAGACATAACAAGTTCCGAGTTATAGTTAGTTGAGCAATCAAATTTACCATTAAAGACTTTCAATTGGAGCACTCTCTATGAATTGAGTAGCAGCCCTTTTTGAAGCAGAATCAGAATAAAGAAGCTAGTTATTTCTGTTAAAAATATATCAAGTTCGAGGTATAGTTACTTGAGCAATTAAACTCACCATTGAAGACTTTCCTGCAAACCTCGGGATTCTCTGCAAGGAACTTCAGGACAGACGTTAAGACACTACTTATGGTATCGTGACCGGCGATGAGCAATGAGAGGATTCGTTCAGCAACTTCTCTGTCGCTCAGAGGCTTAATAATTTCTTCTTGAGATGCAAAAAGCATACGAGTCAAAAGGTCCTCTTTTGCTGCATTTTCTGTTTCTGATAACTCCACTTTCCTCTGCCTAACAGTGGCTAAGAACTCTTCAAGAATAAACTTTCTCGCTTTCAAAGCTTTGTAATATGATGTTCCTGGAAAGTTAATTGGCAGAGATAGCATTCCGTCGCTCATATGAGCAAAGGCATGGCGTAATCTGTCAACATAGTTGGGATCGGTGATACTCAGAAACAATCTCAAACTCAATCCAAATGTGAATTTTTTAATAAGAGGATAAGCGTTTAGCTCCTTGAATGGAAACCAATATTTTTCCAGATGTTCCTTTGCCATTGAATCCATGATAGGTATGTGGTGTCGCAAAGCTTCCGGCTTCAGAAACATATTCAATATTCCAGGAGTTCTCAACGAATCGGTAAGGTCCTCCGGAATTAAAAAGGCTTTGAACACCGAGCGTGGCCACCATGCAGAGACACACTTGTGTTCATTTTTGAACAAGAATTTGTTCCCTGAACTGCCACAGAACACAATAAAGTTCTCACCAATAAGTGAAGTTTGGAACACCTCCGATGAGCAACTGTTCATTCTGTCATTGACGAACTTTTCTGGGTTTCCTTGTCGGCAAGTCCTGAGAAACTCAAAATTTTCACCGATGATCGGCCATCCTTTGGAGCCTGGTGGAAGATTGTGGGTAGAAGATTGGCGTTTATAGAGAAGATAAGCAATAAAAAGTGAGGCAAAGAGGATTGTACTGTGAAGTAATAGAACCATGCCTAATAAATTAATGGATCAGAGCAAGCAATAAAAGGGACTGTTGACGGAGACTCAGAGAAATGTGAACTATATTAAATGGAGAACATACTGGAGCGGGAGACTAATCTATTCTGAAATTTACCACACGACGGTCGTTTTAGGGGCCATCATTGTCCAAAAAAAATTATTTAAAAGAAATTATATTAATATACTTTTTATTATTTATAATATGATGATAAATGGTTTTTACATATAATAATTAGCTCCCAATTTAAATATAAAAAAAGTCAAGCATTTAGCGGTGGCCCAAGTTGAGCCTTTGCTGCCTTTATTTGTGAATGAACACATGCAATAAGGTAAATCCGCCACTTCTAATTTGCAGTCATGCCTTCATTTTTAATGGGTAACGAATTTATGTATAATATGCTTGGAGTCTTCGGATTTCCTACTAGACTTTGCCACCGAACAAAAGAGAAGTGATGTGGTAAAGATTAAGAAAATAAATTAAATTAAATTCTAACGTATTTTAATATTCTCTAATATTTTAGAAACAGTTAAAAACTCTGTATTTTGAAAAAAATTAAAATAACCCTAAATTAACGTAACCTATATATTATTATTTAACTATCAATAACTTTTTTTAAAAAAATTTCTATGTCACAATTTTTTTTATTTATTAAGTAACTATACTCTTTAATTTTTTTAAAAAAGACGGTAATGATGTGTGGGGCCACAAAAAATTTGAAAAAATAATGCTAAGTGATAACTAACAACCACATATTAATGACATATTAATAGTGTGGAGCCTACAAAAAATTAAGTTATTTTTCTAAAAAGGAATATCATGATAAGCTTTAGTTTCAATGGCTTTATACCATTGTATTAAATATTATACCGGTACTAATATTAGATTGGCATCGAAAACGGTATTATATTGGTATTGGTTAATGTCGGTACTATTTCGAATAATTATTTAAAATTATAAATTAATTTTTAAATTTTATAAAATTTATAAAATGGTTTATAAATATATTATATTATGTAGTTTTAACTTAACTTTAAAATTAAAAAGACCAAAATACAAAATTTTTCTTTTAAAAAATTAAATTTATTTTTTTATTTTTTCTGCACCAGTCAGTATTTGAATTCGGTACCAATTTTTAAAGTTTCGTACCGTTTTCCAGCCGGTACGATACGTACTGATTGGTACGATACGAAACTGAGTATATTGCTTTATATTGATTTTGATGAGAAGTTGTCTTGTAGAAATTAGGGGTGAAGGGGAAGACTTTACCTTAAAAAAATTTTGAAAAAATAATGCTAAGTGATGGCTTTAACTTGGTTTTTTGTCAGCTTCACGCTATTAAGGCAGAGTTGGTTTTTTGTCTGCTTCACACTATCACCGGAGAATCCAGTTAGCATTGTGAGACAACAAAAAAACTTGAAAAGTAAGGGGTCATTTGGTATTGCTTTGAGTTGTGGTTTTTAGTTATAATTTTGATATATATGTATTGGTTTTTATGTTTTATCCTCAATTTCTATGTTATATTATTGTGTTGTCTTTTTTGATTCTGTATTAAAAATCAAATCTGAAAACACAAACCCTACCAAACAACCCCTAAAATAATGCCGCGCAGAGTCCACTTGTTTTTTTGTCAGCTTCACACTATTTAGTGCAGAGTCCAGTTAGTAGTGCGTGGCGCAAAAAAAACTTGATCAGAATAACTAGGCCATGTTTGATATGGCTTATTTATTTATTATTTATTTATTATTTTTTTAAATACAAAAACTAAAAAAAATAGTATAGAAATAAAAAAAGACAATATACTAATACAATATAGAAATTAAAAATAAAACACAAAAATTAATACAGAAATACAAAAACTAAGACTAAAAACTACAACTAGTGGCAATACCAACCAACCCCTACGCATCCTGGGGTAGCTCCAGTTGTGGGTGTCACGATTTTTCTGTAATTTTACAAAAGAGTGAGGGATATTTTAATTTTTATGTCATAGATTTTTTTTAATTTTTAAATAAAGTTAAGAATATAAGTGAAAATATATATTTAAAAATATTAATTGATATTTAAACTTTTAAATAAAGATAAAATAAATCAAAAATAAAAAATTATAATAATATTTTTTATTTTAAAAATGAGTAGGACCTACATGAAATTATGCGACCCCATATGAGGGGTTGCCAATATTATGTGAGATTTAATTAATATAATTTACTAGGTTTAGGATTCTTTTAGAATATTTTTAAAAGTAAACTAGTAACTTTGTTGACGCAGCGCATAGCATAGATTTCCAAAAGTTGTACGAAACCATTTGAAAAACCCAAGAAAAATAAGTAGAAAACTCAACTTAATATTCAAAACTAATCTGCCTCTCTTCCAAGCGACTATAAAAACAATATAAGTTTTAAAAGATGAAAACCTAAGGATAAAATAGTCTTTTACCAATAAAAAATAAATAGCTTTATAAGAATAAAACAAATTCTATAGCTCTGCATTAGTCTCCTCCACTTAAAAAAACTCATCCTCGAGTTTCGGTAAAAGTTAGAGTGTAATGGAACTTTCTGTATTTGCTTTGCCTTCTTAACATATTTTCTCTTCAGCTTAATTCGTGATTCTCACCTTCTTCGTAAAACACTAGTCATTTGATTAAAATTCTTCTTCCTTTGCTTCTTTCAAGAGCAATAACAGTACCAGTAAATATTCTTGAACTTCTCACAATTTAAATGTCAAAATTTCCAGTACAGTAACTTGAAATTTGAATCCATAGTTTCCATCTCTTTAAACGCATTTCTTAAAATCAGCTGCACGGTGTGAATGGCATCCACTTCACAATCCTTCCAAGGCAAATTCCTTGACTTGACAATTTCGAAAAAGGCCTTAAATGAAGATCTCGAATGCATCTTCCCACCATCATCCTTCTTACCTAGTTCATGTCTTACGCCACCCCATCGAATTTCTAAAGTGGTTTAAGACCGAACCCAAAATAGTGTATCTTTAGAAGTTATTCTTTCAACAATCATGCTCTCTGCCAAATCCAAGATTTCACATTTTGTATTTTCTTTTGGATTATTAACATTTTTCAAATTACTTTTAGAGTTCACCTCCTCAAAGAACAATTTAAATATATGATCAATTCCTTCATCTTCATTAACAAGCATGGCCTTTTCTTTATTTCTATCCTTATGATAAAGCTCTTTGACTAATTTGACAATGTTTGAAAATATATTCCATTCAAATAACCTTTTGAACAGATTCAATTCATCCTCAAACTTATCCATTTTAGCATCCTTTTAAGTGTTTCTATTGTCTTGTTCTGATTGATTGGCTTCTCAATGTTTTCCTCGATCATTATCTTCTCGCTCCATTCAACTTCATTGGCAAAGGGCACCTTAAACTTTTCACTGGGTACCTACTCCAACTTTGATTATGTTGTTATATGTTGCTAGTCATAAGCAAGTTCTGAGAGCCTTTTTGGTACTTTTTCAGCTTCTGGTTGGTCTACCTGCATTTGGGTTTATGTAGGCTCCACACTGTTTGCTTATATAAGAACACAGGAAGATTGTTCATTTATCACCTCTGAAGTTTCTTGGCTTATTTCTAGTGCACTATGATTTGAGAAGTCAGTAGAAACTTGGTTTTGAACATCTCTCTTTGGTAAATGTCTTGAGCCTCTATTTTTACTATGGATTCTATTTTATTATCTTCCACTTGCAATAATTGGTTCTTATTTTCTTCCATAGATTTTACACCCTTCTTACCATTTACGGGTATCAAAGTATATTTTACCCCCTCCTTTATAAATTGATAGATATTCTTTCTATTTGAGTAAACTGCATCCATGTCATATTGCTATGGTCTTCCTAATAGAATTTGATATACATCCATCTCAATTACATTGCAATAATACTCATCAGAATATTTAAACAATAAAAAATGGTACTTTACAGCATTCCTGGATGAAAACATCACCAACTTCCTTAATCCACCCAATACTATAAGGTTTCAAATATAGTTCGGTAGTCAACTTTAGTTTTTTCACTGTTAATTTGCTTATGATATTCTTCTAACTTTGCCCATCAATAATCATCTCAGATAAATTTCCTTGTACTCAACATCTCGTATAGAAAAGTTTATGCCTTTGCAAGCTATTATGCTTCTTGTGAGATATTGTTAACCTTCCAATCATACCCACAAATACTTCTTCATCTGAATCGTCCTCATAGATTTGTTGTCTCCTCGTAGGTATAATTCTACCCATAGGTTCACCACGAGCCATCTCCTCCCCTGTCCTTTTGCAGTTATTTTGTTACCTGTGTGTATCCCTTCCCAGAGCATGTAAATGGTCCATAATGTCATCATACCGTTCCTCAAAACACTGAAATCTATATTCCATCTGTTGCTCTAAACGTTGCTCCAAATGTTGCAATGTTTTGTCTCCTATAAAAAGAGTCCTAGCCTCCTGAATATCATCACAAAGGCCGTTGCTATTGCTCCCAGTCGATATCCTTACTCTGATACCACCTGACACAACATATAGCATAGCTTTCCAAAGGTTGTACGAAACCTTTTGAAAAATCCAAGAAATTCAATAGAAAACTCAACGTAATATTCAAAAGGCAAAAGGTTCACTTTGTCCCTGAACGTTTCAGAAAGAGTTTAATTTACTTCCTGACGTTTTAGGAGGTGCCACTTTATCCCATAATATTTGTAAAATTGTTCAATTTACCCCTGAACCTTTACTAAGTTAACTTTTTTGTCAATCAACTGTTAATAATACATACGTGGGATGTTGACATAAAAATATGGGACCTAAATATAATATTGACGTGAATTTTAAAAAAATATAATTATAACATGATTTAAATGCGAAATAAACAAATACTAAAATAATTATTTTTTTTAAAATCCACATAAACATTATTTTTTAATCCCACATTATCATGTCAACATCCTACATGTACATACTTAATAATTAATTAACGGAAATTCAACTTAATAAAAGTTCAGGGGCAACTTAAACCATTTTATAATCGTTATGGAGTAAAATAATTCCTCTTAAAACCTTAGGGGGCAAATTGAACCATTTTACAAATGTTGGAGGGTAAAGTGGCACCTCTTAAAATGTTAGGAGATAAATTAAACCATCTCTGAAATGTTGAGGGACAAAATAAACCTTTTGCCTATTCAAAACTGATCTGCCTCTCTTCCAAACAACTACAAGAACAATATAAACTCTAAAAGACAAAACATATTTTTAAAAGAGTCTTTTACCAATAAAAAATAAATAACTTTATAAGAATAAAACAATTTCTATAGCTCCTTGTCATTTGCTAAAAATATTATGGTATAATTTAATTCGTTTACCTAATGTTTAATTGGCAGTCATTAGTAATAATGCAATAAGAACTTATCAACAATTAAAAAATAAAAGTAAAGAGGTTATTATATCAAAAGCTCTTTGTAATGGTAAAAACGAATAGGTTTAAGCTTGGTGTAATGTTTTGTGCCTGACATGCATCTATACTTATATTTATATAGAGCAAAAGCTTCAAAATTTTCCAAAATGACACCATAAGATTACTGCTTAATAAAAGTAAATCAACTTACAGCTTAATCTCTTGGTTTAATTTTTTCAGATGAATAATACATATAACAGTCCAAACCAACTCGCCTATAAATTTTATTCGCTTTGGACCACCAACCTGTCCTACACGGTTTTACTTTTAGGACCTTCCATAAAACGTGTCTATGAGGGAGAAGTGTCTATACCCTTATAAGGCGTACTTCGTTCCTCTTTCTGACCGATGTGGGATTGGGTTACAATTGGTATCAGAGCCAGTACCTGGACGATGTGCCAGCGATGACACTAGGACCCTAAAAGAGGTGGATTATGGAAACCCAATCCCACATCGGTTGGAAGGGGAACGAATCACGTCTTATAAGGGTATGGACATCTCTCCCTTATAGACGCATTTTAGGGGAAACCCTAAAAGTAAAACCATGCGAGACGAGTTGATAGCCTAAAGCAAATAATATTTATGAACGAGTTAGTCTGGACTATTACAATACAAGTGCATGTAAAATAAGATATCGTATCAGAAGATTACTATGATGATTCTTTGTGCTACCAGTAAATCAACTTTTAAAAATACAATTTCTAAAAAAAAACCTTTTAAAGTACAAAAATATTAAATTGGCATTGGAACAGTTAACATATGATGCACAAGTCAAAATATTTTAATACATATTTTAGGAAGTGAATTGATTTTATACATGTAAGTATTAATTCATATCTGGAGTCATTTAAAAACATATGTCACAATTTTTAAAGCCTCATTAATTTTATATTTATTATAAACACAAACAAACAATATTAAAATAAGTAAAACTTTTCTATTCATACACAAATCAATGAAAATAATATTACGATCAATTCTAATACATTTTAATTTTTTTCACTTTATATTTCTTATCTACATAATAAACGTATAGATAATATCTTAAATGTAAAATATGCATGTAGGATGTATTATGGAGACAACAATGATTATTTTATTAAAAGTGAATATATGTTACGAAATATAAAATATGATATAAAATATTTTTAAATACATTTATAAAACTCATTATATTTATTAAAAATGTGCTTTTGATAAAGTTGTGAAATAATAAATTTTTATTATAACAATTACAAAATTAAAAAAAACTAGGATGCCTATTTATAAGAAGTGAAATTGATTTTAAATTTTATTTACATGTATTCAAAGATTATTATAATTATTCTTTACATCCATGAATTATGAAAAGCGTATTGGACTTTTTAACTTACAATGCAATACTTTCAAACTTTTCACAAGTTTTCTTTATACTATACACTATAACTAATAATTATCCATTTGCATCCTTATAATTAAAGAAAGTATAAATTTTTATTTAAAAGAGTAAAAAGTTTAAATTAACATATAATATTATTTATATCATGTTCAATAGTAAGTAATTATTAGTAGCCTTATATTTTTATTAACTATATATTTTAAAAAAGGTATTCATTAAGTTTATAATTTTTCCAAATGTAGTATTAAAGAAGTTAATAAGAAATTTGAAAGTGTTTTTTTATATCAAACAAAAAATATACATAAAAGGAGTAATTGGAGGCAAAATTGCATCTAATACCTACAACTATAGAGGAATTATTGTTAATTGTAGTTTTTGTATTTTTGTGTTAATTTTCTTATATGTTTTTTATATTGTTTTATTCGGTTTTTGTACTATATTATGCTGTATTTTTCAATTTCTATACTATTTTTTTAAATTTTTATATTTAAAAAATAAGAAATTAAAATAAGAAAAAAGCTTTACCAAACAACCTTTAGCCATTTCTAAGGAAAACACGGTCGTTCTGATCTAGGGCCTCACCACTAATCTTAGTACATAGTTCTGATCAAAACTTATAAAAACATGGTAGTTCTGATCCAGGGCCTCACTACTGATTTTAGTATATAGTTATTTTAGTGCATAGTTTTGATCAAAACTATGAAAACCCGGTAGTTTTGATTTAAGGCCTCATTACTAATTTGAAGGTTCGTTTGATATTATTTCTTTTTTATTTCTATTTTGTGTTTTTAGTTCTTATTTTTGTGTTTCTATTTTTTTAATAAAAAATTTGAAAACATATTTGATTGATATTTGTAATAAAAAATTTAAAACTAAAACATATTTAGTTAAGATTTATCATAAAAAATAATTTAATAATAATA
>JAOXYD010142676.1:0-10694 GCA_028565735.1 Pinacopodium congolense
TTATTCTTTTAATATTAATTTTATTAAAATTTTATTAAATAAATATTAATTTTATTAATATTTTTATAAATAATCAATAAAAAAAACTAATACAGCATATAAATAAATAAAAAATAATAATTACTAATACAAAAATATGATACTCATAACAAAAATTCAAAGTCACAACTCAACTAAACATCTACTGGCACAATTACAAGAGAGTAATAGAGAGTAGAGAAGTTTGATGAAAACAAGGAGACTGCCAATGCTCTCTGTCCTATTCAAAGAGTGAAATTGTGAGCTTTTGTTCGTCAAACCACTTACGATGATAAAGAGAGAATATGATTGCCACATACTTATATACAGCGTAAAATGAACCTAAGATTGTGATTGACACATTTATAACATATAACATGAAATGAGTGTATGTACATTTTGTGTATCAAAAGATGTGACGGTGGTGGGGGTCCCTAAATTCAAATAAAGTACCAAAGTTGAAATCAAGTCGGACAAAAATTTGAACTTCCCATTTGCAAGCACTAGTGCTTGTAATATGATATAATATGATATAATTGCACAAACTTTATAAAGCAAGTAGTAAAAAAGAGTTGGGATCCACTAGTTTCTAGTAGTCAATGTTTCCACTATTTCTACAACATATATAAGATCTCCGATTCACTAAGCTAATCATTAGTAGATTATTTAATCAGAAGATGAATTGAACTCATTTATTAATTTGAATGTGGAAGGATGGACCATGACCTTGCTTGTGAGACTGAGTGCTATATCATCACCATGAAACATTAGAGCAGCTTATACAGGCCCAGGACCAATATCATTGCGGGCCTAAGCTAGAGGATAGCCCTAACATCAGACCTCAAACACAAATCAGAAGCCTTTGCAAACATTAGGTTTCTTATTTTTTAAAATACAAAAATTAATAAAAATAATATAAAATGTATAATATAAAATATTAATACAGTATAAAAATTTTAAAAATAGTACAAAAATAAAAAATAAGATACAAAAATTAATATAAAAACATAAAAATTATAACTAAAAATTACGATTAACACCATTACCAAATGACTCTTAAAAAAGTTTTAAAAAAGTTAAAGATCATTTAATTCAATTTTTATTTTTATATACTTTTATTTTTTATTTCTGTGAATTTTTTAATTTTTATATTATATTTATGCTTTTTTTAATTTTATACTATTTTATTTTTATATTAAAAATATATAAAAAAATAAAAATCGAAACAGAAAACAGACTTAAAAAAAGCCAAATTTCTCCTTTTGAAGTTTGCCTTTAAGGCTTGACATCATGTAAAAGAAACTAAAAATATAAATAAAACGCATCAATTCAGAATAAACTGATGCCTTTTCTACTAGTGAATGTACGTTTTCTTTTCCATTGTGACCATTTCATTGAATACGATTCCTTTGGGTGTTCTCGTTCTTGTCATTTATGATTTGTGACAAATTCTTGTAAAGATAATTAGTATAAGTCTTTCGGTATAAATATCTATTAAGAAATAATTTAAAAAGTTGTTAGTAAGACAATTTCATTTTAATCAATGAGCAATATTCGTCAATTAGATAATAATTATTAAAGTAAATATCATTTTCTCTCTTATATTTTCATGATTTATTAAATACTCTTTTTTATTTTTAAAAATATCCTAAACCTCTTGTATTTTAACAAAATTATCAAATACCCCCTTGAAACTATTCAGTGTTGATGTGGCGACTGATATAGCACTAACGCTAATTTAACGGGTTAACAATACTGATATAGTAGTGGTGACTGGGTATATGTGATGACGTAACTGATGATGTGGCGGGTGATGTGACAGTTAACATAATAATTAGGAAAACACAAATTTTGCTGCACAAAAAACTGATTTAAAACACTAAAATATGAATTGAATAAAGATTGTACAGAAAATAAAGAAAGCTTTGAGAGTATACGAATTTGTTCTTTGTAATGGTGCTTTCAGAGGTTCTAAAAACTCGTTAAATCTATTTAGGAAGTATATATATAGTGTTGGAAGAGGTTTCGAGTCGTTAGGAACAAAAACTAGCCGTTTAGAAGGTTAAAAAGTCATTTAGTCCGGAAAGAGAAACTAGCTCTTAGAGCCTGACTGATCAACGACACCCTCTGCGACCATCAACGACGTCGTTGTTCCAAGAATAGCCTACCGTTGATAGTGAAGGAAACAAAGGGTAAAACGGCACCCTTACAGCCTACCGTTTAAGGAAGAATAGCCTGCCGTTTTATGTCCAGAAAAATATGAAAAATACTCCAAACTAACTCTAAAACTTGCTAAATAAATTCCTAACGTTAATCAACACTTCAAGCAAGTTTTAAAGCATAATTCAAGGCTGATTAAAACAACAAAACAAGTCAATCAATTCAGAACATAAGGATTGCCTTGATTTTGAAAACTTTCATTTTAACCAACTTGAAAACCTTTTCAATCAATTCATAAACCCTCCATAAACCAAAATTCATAATATAAAGATATTCAAACAAATTCAGACATACATAAATAACAATTCAATTAACTTAGACACATCAAACACATTGAAATAGTTTATGTTGTATAACCACATCAACAATTAGCCTATATGTCACCTACAAGGCTATTATCAATTCAAGTTAATTACTAAAACCACAATTCAACTCTTATATGTCTATATGCAAATGTTCATGCAAATGTGAGAGCCTTTTTCAAGCATTGATTAAGATCAAGTTTAGGACACTTACACTTTAAGCCCTTTTCCTAAGCTCTTCCTAAACTACTTGATCTTTAAACTTCTCTTGATCTTTAAGCTTGATCCTCACTTGAACTTTATCATTTGATCTTTGATCTTCAAACTCTTGATCATCTAATGTTTGAGCTCTTCTACCTTACTCTTTAATATCTTACCTTAGGTTCCATCAACCTATCTTATAAACATTTCAACACTTAAACATTAGTAAGAATAATGTTTTATCATCATCAAAACACCTGATTAGAATCATCTTGGTTCAACAAAAATGTATTTTGGAAGGAAATTAAAGTGCATTAGATAAAAGATATTGGAGCTTAACAAATGATAAAGAAGGCTACGAGAAGCAAAGATTTTGATTCTCGTTTTAACTGCTCGAAGTTTAACAAAAATCGATCGATCGAATGAGCATTAGTTAACCGAATGAAGCAAGAATGGATATTAGTTGACTGCATCCATGTACCAATTGACCGAATGAGCAAAAATAGAAGGAGGGTCAACTAATAGTTGATTATAAAGCGAAATATCAAGAACAGTCAGATTTTATAAAGGTAATAAGGAATTAATGTTGAGATGAACGTTAGAGATACTAATGGCTAATTGATCAAAGATTAGCATGATAAAAAGAAGTGATTAGCAGAAGAAAACAACAACGATTTATACTGAAAAATCCTAACCTATTTGTGTATTTTTTTTAGAAGTGTTTTCGAGCTTTCTTATTGTCTTTTGTGTGAATAAAGTCTTGTGAGACTTATTATTGTGTAACCATTGAGTAGTAAGTACTTTTTAACACACTAAAGTGTTGTATTATTGAGGTTACTCTTAAACATTCAAAAAGAACGTGACAAGATTATTCTTGAACATTCAAAAATAATATAACAAGGTTATTCTTGAGCCTTAGAAAAAGAACAAGAAAGGGTTATCCTTAAGCCATAAAGAGGATTTATAAGTTGTGAAATTTCAATTCATTTCTCTCTTATATTTGTTCAATATTACAAATTATCTTGCTTATGAATTTTAATATTTTTATTTATCTTTCACAATTTAGTTAAAGTGTTTTTGTGTGATTTGCATAAGAATTTTATAACCTAATTCACCCCTCACTTAGATGCCATATAGAACCAACAAGTGGTATCAGAGTGTAGGTCTCACATAAAGTCTTAATTCTAATGAATTAGTGAGTAAAGATCTATGGCCCACTTTATAAATTTTGTAGCTCCTTCATCTAGCCTAAAAGGTCATAACCCTCATAAAACTCCTTTCTTTAATGGAAATAATTACATGTATTAAAAAAATAGGATGAAGTGTTATTTAATGGCTGAAAACATCGATTTATAGATGATGGTATTAAAAAAAAAAATTCTATGCCTACAAAAATTGTAGGTAATGAACTAGTGCTAAAGAAGGAAAATGAATGGAACATTGAGGTAAAGAGATCAATATCCTTATATTGTAAGGCTATGCATATTTTATACTATCCTTTGAGTATGAAAGAGTACAATAGGATTTTTATGTGCAAGATAGCATATGGCATTTGGCATACCTTATAATTCACTCATGAGGCACAAACTAAGTTAAAGAAACCAAAATAAGTATGTTTTCTCATAATTATGAACTTTTCCGAATGTTGCATGATGAGAACATTTTTACTATGTTTGAATGTTTCAATAATATCAAAAGTGCTTTAAAAGATCTAAATAAGAACTATTCTAGTGTTAAGCTTGTTAGAAAAATCCTTATGTCCTTACCAAATTCATGATAAGTAGAGGTAACGACAATTCAAGAGGCTAAAGATCTCAATGCACTTCCTCTTGACGAGCTTATTGGTTCATTATTGATATATGAGATGAGGATGAAGAACATTAAAAAAGAACAAGACATGCAAAAAAAGAAGAATGTAGCATTTAAAGTGTCTAAAAGAAATTAAAGTGAAAATGAAGAATCGTCGTTTGGAAGCGAGAATTAGGAATTCACTCTTATCATAAGAAGATTAAAGAAATTTATGAGAAATGCATCAACGTATCGAACAGGTACGTCTTTCTCTAAAAATAAATTATCTAACTTAACTTGTTTAAATGTGGTAGAAAAAGGCCACTTGAGATCATAATTCCCACATCTATAATAAGAAGAAGAAGAAAAGAAAGAAAAGAAGGCATGAAAGAAGGAAAAAAGGGACTCCAAGAAAAAAAGCACTAAAAGTTGTTTAGTCCAAGTCAAGCTA
Organism: Pinacopodium congolense; assembly: GCA_028565735.1. Lineage (NCBI taxonomy): Eukaryota > Viridiplantae > Streptophyta > Magnoliopsida > Malpighiales > Erythroxylaceae > Pinacopodium > Pinacopodium congolense. The sequence goes on from JAOXYD010142676.1 coordinate 4,981, forward strand.
CTATAAAGGAGAGGAGGTAGCTAACATGTGCTTCATGGCATACAAGGAGGTATGTTCCCCTCTTAGTGAAAATGAATGTGAAGGTGTTTACTTCTATGATGTAATATTGGATCATATAGAAGAATTAACCAATAAAAAGAAGGGAAAGAAATTAAATCTCTTAAGGAATCACTTGCAAAATTTAACAAGAAAAAGGAAAAATTAGAAACATTGTTAAGTGCTTTGAAATTTGGAAACAATAAACATAGGTTAGGATATAACAATAAAACCTCTACTAGAACACTATTTTTGTTAAGAGAAAGAACTTAGAGGATGAAAGCTCACCTAAAATTGTTCAAAATACACCTAATAGACCTCAATCTAGACATTATCCATTTATTTATACTCCAAAATGTAAGAAATTTTCTCAAAGATAAGTAAATGATAAAAAGTTGTCAGTTTAACTTAGACAATATTTCCAAAGAGTTTATAATGATTTTAGACCAAGAAACATTTATAAAACTTTCACTCTTTTATTTTGTTATTATTATAAATGCCATGGTCATGTCTCATACTTTTGCTATGATTGTTTAAATGTTTTATCTAATGAAAATAAGAAATATAATGTTCAAAGAATAAAAACAATTTGGATTCCAAAAGTTAGATAAATGTTTTTTGTCCACGCAAGTTTTATTTTTGTGCTTTCGAATGAATATTGCTTGTCTGACTTTCTGAAATGTGTCATTGTTTGGTCAATCGAACTTGTTACATTGGTTGACTTAACATAGATCAATCAACTGATAGGAGTAGTTCGGTCAATCGATAGGTTATTAGCATGTACTTTTCTTTCGTAAACCAACTTATTATTAACATATGTTATTCATGCCATAGTCTGTCATAAACCTTGTTAAAACCTTGTCTTTAGATTTTGCATTAGCCTTATTTTCTCTTAAAATTATGATGGTTTAGAGGTTATTAATGCTAAATGGATGAGTCAGGTGTATTGCCAATACTTAAGGACCCAAGATAAGATAGGTACCTAAATATATATGATTTCTCTTATTTAGAGGACATCAAAAGAAGAAATAAATGGTATGTAGATAGTGGATACTCACGACATATGACCAACGATCCTACACAATTCATCACTTTTAAAAGTAAGGATGGAAGATTCGTCACTTAAATGTTGGTAAAAATAGCTATCTTTTAATTGATAATGTATTGCTTGTTAAAGGTTTAAAGCATAATCTGTTGAGTGTAAGTAAATTATGCGACATAGATTATTAAGTGTGTTTTATATGAGACAAATGTGTTGTCTCTAAAATGAATGATGGTAACGTAGTTTTCTTTGGAAAAAGAGAAGGAAATATTTACACTGTTGATCTACACTGTGTAACTAATCTTGAAGACAAGTGTTAGATTTCTTTAAGTGAATGCTCCTGGACTTGGCATAGACGACTTGGATATGCAAGTATGAATCTCTTATCGAAGCTAAATTCAAAATAACTTGTTAGAGGACTCTCAAGTATGAAGTATGAAAAAGATAAATTTTGTGGAGCATGCCGAATGGACAAGTAAGTAAGAAGTTCATTTGAAAGTAAGAACTAGGTAACATCCTCTATACCACTTGAATTGCTTCATATGGATTTCTTTAACCCAACTAGAATAGCTAGCTTAGGAGGAAAATCATATGCTTTTGTTATTATTGATGACTTTAATAGATTTACATGAGTTTTGATTTTTAGTACAAAAGATGAATGCTTTAAATCATTTGTGAGTTTTGTAAAGAAAATAAAAAATGAAAAATCATTGCCTATTACATCTATTAGAAGTGATCATGGTAGAGAATTCGACAATGACATGTTTAAGTTTTTTTGTGATGATTATAGTATTTCACATAATTTTTTTATACCTAAGACACCAAAATAAAATGATGTAGTAGAAAGAAAGAATAGATCTTTACAAGAAATGACTCGAACTATGATTAATGAGTATGATTTATTTAAATACTTTTGGGCCGAAATTATTACATGTGTACACCATGTTATCAATAGAGTGAACATTAGGTATAAATTAGAAAAAAAAAACATGCTATGAAATTTTGAATGGTAGGAAACTAAAAATTAATCATTTTAAGTTTTTAATTGAAAATGCTATTTCTTAATATGAAAGATGGTTTATGAAAATTTGACTCTAAAATAAACGAAAGCATTTTCTTAGGATATTCATTAACTAATAAATCATATAGAGTTTATAATAAGAACACTCATGTTGTCAAAAAATCCATGTATGTTGTATTCAATGAGACTAACCCTTTCAAAAGAAAGAGAGAACTTGAGAATGATGACACAGATGTGTCCAAGAGTTTAAAGAACCTTTCACTTAAAGATGAAGGAAAAATATCTCGAGAGCAAATTGTTGAACCAAATGAAAAAGAAAGAGATGAAGAGCTACCAAGATATTGGAAATATAAGAGAGATCATTCCTCCGACTAAATAATAGGTGATATCCACTAAGGAGTATCTACTCGTTCTCATTTTAATTGACCACATCTTACTTTCATTTCAATTATTAAACCTATGACTATTGAAGAGGCTTTAGATGATGAAAGTTAGATTTTAGTTATGAATAAAGAATTAAATCAATTCAATAGAAACAAAGTTTAGACTTTAGTGCCTAGACATATAGATCATCCGATAGTAGGTATTGGGTACTCAAGAACAAATTAGATGAACAACAAAATATTGTTAGAAATAAGGCAAGATTAGTGGTTAAAGAGTATATAACCAAGAAGAAGGAATAAATTACGATGAAACTTTTTCTCCCGTAGGTAAATTAACATCCATTAGACTTTTATTTTCATTTTCATCCCATATGGGCTTTAAATTATTTCAAATGGTTGTTAAAAGTGTATTTTTGAAAGGTTTTATACAAGAAGAATTTTATGTTGAGCAACCCCCTAGTTTTAAAAGATATGATGCACCCGAACACGTTTTTAAACTATCTAAAGCTTTATATAGTTTAAAACAAGTACTTAAAATATAATATGATAGATTAAGTGCCTTTTTACTTGAAAATGGATTTGAAAAGGGAAAAGTAGACACTACTTTATTTATTAAGAAAGATAAAAATGATTTTTTAATTATTAAAATTTATGTAGATAATATCATTTTTTTACTACTAATGAATTTTTATGTCAAGAATTTGTTAAGTTTATGAGTAGGGAGTTCGAGATGGGCATGGTGGGAGAATTAAATTTATTTCTGACTCCAAATCAAACAAATGAAGGATGACATTTTCATTAACCAATCTAAGTACACAAGAGAGTTACTCAAGAAATTTGGGATGGATTTCATAAAGCCGTTGGGCACACTAATGAGCACATCCATAAAATTGAATAAGAATAAAGATGGTAAAGAGGTGGATGTAAAGAAATATCGAGGTATGATTTTAGTTTGTTGTATTTAATTGCTAATCGACTTGATATTATATTTAGTGATTGTTTGTGTGTACGTTTTCAAATTTCTCCTAGAGAATCCCATCTATTAGCTATTAAATGTATATTTTGATATTTAAATGACACATTGCATTTGAAACTTTATTATCCTCGGAATATATGTTTGAAGTTAGTTTATTATTCTGATGTCGTTTTATGGATTAAATAGGAAAGGGATATTTGATGCATGTTATTACTTGAGAAATGCATTTGTTTTATAGTTTTTTAGAAAACAAAATTCCGGTGTATTATTTACGACCGAATCTGAATATGTAATTGGTAGTAGTTGTTGCACTCAAATTTTGTGGCTTAGACAACAATTTAGAAACTATAGTTTGAATCTTCACAACATTCTTATACAATGCTATAATATTAATACTATTTACTATACAAAGAACCATATTCAGCGTTCTAGGACTAATCATATTAAAATTTGTTATCATTTTATTAGAGATCATGTTCAAAATTGAGATATAAAACTTGAGTTTGTTAATACTTTGCATCAATTAGTGAATATTTTTATTGAATCTTTGTGTGAAGATCGATTTTATACAATTAGAAGAGAAATCAGTATGATTGATGGATATTCACTATGATATCTTATTCGAATGTTTACACTTTTTGTGTTGATTACAAAAATGGGGAGAGATATGTGTTATTATACTTCTTGTATTTTTTACTTTATGCATGAAATGAGGAGGAGTTGAACTTAAAATTAATTATAGTTGTGTATCTTGAATTATTATTTGATTTAAGGAGAGTTTAACACTTGATCATGTTGCTTGCTTATCATAATATCACATGATTTTATTATTACTAAAAAGAGAGAGATTATTAAACTAAAGGAGGTTTCATTGTTGAACCAAAAGGGGTTTAACCTTATTTTAATGATGAAAAAACACTTTTATTACTAATATTTTTTTAAGTATGTTATAAGGATAGATATTTTGGAATGAAGTTGAACTGCATTTGATAAAAGAGCTTGGAGCTTAACAAATAATAAAGAAGGATACGTGAAGCAAAGATTTTGATTCAAGTTTTATCTATTGAAGTTTAACGAAGATCGATCGATTGAATGAGCACTAATCGACCAAATGAAGCAAGAATAACTATCAATTGATTGCATCCATATATCGGTCGATCAAATGAGCAAAAATAGGAGGACAGTTTATATAATATCAATTATCATTCAACTAAATGAGAAGATTATAAAGTGAAATATTAGGAACGGTCACATTTCACAATAGTAATAAAGAGTTAATGTTGAGATGAAATTTGGAGATACTTACTAACAGTTAATTGATCAAGATTAGCACTGTAAAAAGAAGTGATTAGTAGAAGAATACAACAACAAGTTCTATTGAAAAATCCTAAACTATTCGTTTATTTTTTAGAAGTGTTTTTTAGCTTCCTTATTGTCTTTTGTATGAATAACGTCTTGTAAGTCTTGTTATTATGTAATAATTGAATATTGAGTACCTTTTAGCACATTAAAGTATTATACTATTGAGGCTATTCTTGAACCTTAAAAAAAACGTGACAAAGTTATTTTTGAACCTTCAAAAAGAACACAACAAGATTATTCTAGAGCTTTAGAAAAAGAATAAGAAAGAGTTATCCTTGAGCCACAAAGGAGGTTTGTAAGTTGTGAAATTGTAATTCATTTCTCTCTTATATTTATCTAATATTACAAATTTAATCCATCTTACTTATGCATTTCAATATTTTTATTTATCTTCTACAATATAGTTAAAGTATTTTTGTGATTTGAATAAGAATTTTATATCTTAATTCACTTCCCCTCTCTTCGGTATCATATAGTACCAATATCTTTTTTTTGTTATAATCAGAAAATTTTAAATAATTGTTATGATAAATATAATATCTTCATAAATTTTAAATTTGAATAAATTGTAAAATATTTTTGAATAATTTCAAATTTTACAACAATACTATAATCTTATTGTTATATTTCAAATTTAAAATTATTTCTATATTTTAAATAAAATAATTTTTACTTATTCAAATATATATAATTCAATAATTATTTATAAATAAAAATATAATTTAAATTGAAAATATTCAAAAATATTTTACAATATTAAAATTATTAAAATGTAAACTAATTTTAATATATTTTCAATTTTAAAATATAGTTAAATAATTTCAATATAATTAAAAAATTATTTATAATTAAAATATTTAATTGTAAAATATTTTTAAATAATTGAAAATTATT
>JAOXYD010142687.1:0-10693 GCA_028565735.1 Pinacopodium congolense
GTGTTATTTTGGCTAGGATTTGTTGAATATGACATGAGAGGATTGTGTAGTAGAATTCTGTCTAGGGTTTATTTGAGTCAGTCACATTGTTTGAGCCACCTACAGACACCCAAATTGTGTGATTCTAGTTTCATATAAAACCTAAGACATAGGGCTAAATATCTCTATAAGAGACTTTGATTTAATTCGGGCTCTATGATCTTCGAAATTAAGGTCAAAAGAGGTGACTTGATGCTACCCTTATTTTGGAGCAACTTGTGATCGTTTGTTCATATACCATGATTTAGAACTCTAAATGGTCTGATTGTTGATGCTATAGAAGCTACATATAAAGGGGGAAATTGTCTAGAAGACCTCAAAACCTAGTTCTGACTTTTTATATATGCATATTAAGGAACAATTCATAGGCTTAGTCATTCTAATTTCTATGTAACAACTTAAGTTGTCACTTGATAATTTTTATGCCTTCCACATTCATATCATAGCACAATTTGAATTCTTATCTCACATATACTTCTATAAACATGTATCATTTCAACTAGGGTATATTTTGGGACCTTACAATTCTCTCACCCTTAAAAGAATTTTATCCTCGAAATTCATATCTAATCAAAATAGTTGAGAATATTGAGCTCTTATGGATGATTCTGGCTCTCATGTTGCTTCCTCAAGTCCATGATGATGCTAGAGTACTTTCACCAACGGTATTTGCTTGTTCCTGAGTTGTTTGACTTATCTGGTCAGGATAGTTACAGGCTTTTCTTTATATGACAAGTCCGGTTGTACTTGAATTTCTTGTGTAAGAATCTTATGTGTATCGTCAGATTGATATCTTCTCAGCATCGAAACATGAAACACATCATGTAACTTGGCCAATTCTCCAAGAAGAGTTAATTGATAAGCTACTGGTCTGACTCTTTTCAAAATTTCGCAAGAACCAATGTATCGCGGACTGAGCTTCCCCTTTTTCTCAAAGTGAAGGATGTTCTTCCATAGTGACACTTTTAAGAACACCTTATCACCTACCTGATATTCAATAGCTTTTCTTTTCAGATCAGCATAGGACTTATGTCTATCACTTGCACCTTTCAATCTTTGCTGAATAATCTAAACTTTTTCTTCAATATCTTTAAAAATATCAGGTTTGATCATCTTGTTTTCACACAATTCAGTCCAACACTCCGGAGTTTTACACTTCCTCCCATACAAAGCTTCATAAGGTGTCATACCAATACTAGTCTGGTAACTGTTATTATAACCAAACTCCATCAAAGCAAGATAATTATCCCAAATTCCTGGGAATTCTAACACATAACCCTAGAGCATATCTTCCAATATTTGAATAACCCATTCAGACTGTCCATCTGTCCAGGGGTGGAAAGCAGTACTGAATTTGACTTGAGTACCTAAAGCCTTTTGCAGACTTTTCTAAAATCTCGACATAAATTAAGAATTACGATAAGAAATAATAGATAACGGTACTCCATGTAGTCTCACTATCTCATTCACATATAGGTCTGCAAGCCTATCCAAAGAATAATAAGGATGAACAGGCAAAAAATAAATAGACTTGGTGAAATTATCCACAATCACCCATATAACGTCATGCTTCCTTTGAGTAAGGGGAAGTCCTGTGACAAAATCCATGGTAATGTTATCCCATTTCCATTGAGGAATAGAAATAGGATGCAACAAACCAGATGGAACCTGATGTTTAGCTTTAACTTGCTGACATGTCAGACATTTAGCCACATAATCCATAACATCCCGTTTCATACCCGACCACCAGTAATGCTGCTTTAGATCTTGATACATCTTATTACCACCAAGATGCATTGTAAAGATAGTATTATGAGCCTCAAACAACAACTTCTTTTTCAATTTATCTTTAGCCAGTACATACAATCAATTTTTATAATACAAATCACCATCTCCTTTCACAGAAAAATCAAGTTGCTTACCTTCTCGAGTAGGCAGGACAAGTTGTTGCAACTTATCATTCACTTTCTAAGCATCACATATTTCTTGCCTCAAGATAGGCTTAACTTTTAATTGAGCTATTAAACCTCCTTCAGACACAACTCCCCATTCACTCTGCTTTATTGCTAATGCTAAAATGGTCTTCGGACTCAAGGAATCAGCCACAACATTATCCTTCCTTGGATGGTACTCTATAATGTAGTCATAATATTTAAACAATTTCAACCAACGTCGTTGTCTCAGATTAAGTTCCTTTTAGGTAAGCAGATACTTCAAGCTTTATGATTAGTAAAGATCCTACACTTTTCACCATACAAGTAGTGCCACCAAATTTTCAAAGCAAACACTACTGCTACAAGCTTATGTGTAGGGTAGTTCTGTTCATGAGGCTTTAGTTGCTTAGAGGCATAAGCAACTACCTTTCCCTTGCACATCAAAACACAGCCCAAATCATTTCTAGATACATCACTAAACATAACATACTCCTTACCAGACGTAGGTTGAGCCAACACAGGAGCTTCAGTAAGCATTCCTTTCAATTGATCAAAACTATTCTGGCATTTGTCAGACCATTCATATTTCACTCCCTTTCATAACAATTTAGTCAAAGGAGATGCTATCACTGAAAATCCCTTTACAAACTGACGATAGTAACCTGCTAATCCCAGAAAATTTCTTACTTCTGTCACATTCCTCGGTGGCTTCCAGTTAACAATTGTTTTAATCTTACTGGGAACAACTCTAATCCCTTGAGAAGAGACAACATGTCCTAGAAAAGATACCTCTTAAAGCCAGAAATCACACTTACTGAGCTTAGCATATAACTACTTTTCCCACAGGGTCTGTAACGTAATGGGAAGATGGTCAGTATAATCATGCTCATTCTTAGAATAGACCAGGATGTCATTTACAATCACCACTACAGACTAGTCTAAATAAGGCATGAATACTCTATTTATCAATTCTATGAAGGCAGCTGGAGCATTAGTTAACTTGAATGGCATTACCAGAAATTCATAATGTCCATAACGGGTCCTAAATGCAGTCTTCGGAACGTCCACTTCCTTAACCCGGAGTTGATAGTACCCCGATCACAGATCTATCTTTGAAAATACATCAGCATCTTTTAATTGATCAAATAGATCTTCAATCCTTAGCAACAGATACTTATTCTTCACTATGACTCTATTCAATTTCCTATAATCAATATACATCCGAAGAGTACCATCTTTCTTCTTAACAAATAGAACCGGTGCTCCCTATGATGAGACACTGGGTCGAATAAACCTTTATCTAGAAGCTCTTACAACTGCATTTTCAACTCCTTCAATTCAATAGGAGCCATCCTGTATGGTACTCAAGGTAATTCTTCAAGAAAGACATCCAGAAATTCAGTCACCACCAGAATATCTTGCAATTTCTTACTCTCCTTCTTAGAGTTAAATACAAAAGCCAAATAAGCTTCACATCCTTTACTGAGAAGCTTCCTAGCTTGCATAACAGATACCACATTAGCTAAAGGACCAGTGCGAATGCCGTGTAATACTAATGTAAACTGATCAGACTTCCTAAACACAACTGTTTTAGCAGTATAGTCAATCACTGCCTGATGCTTAGATAACCAATCTATACTCAGAATCAATCGAACTCACAAAACGGTAATTTAATCAGATCCGCTACATATTCATTTCCTTGGATCACAATCAGATAGTGTCTAAACACCTGATTAACCAACACACTACTCCCCAAAGGGCTAGTCACATAAATGTCATATTCTAATTGATCTACAGGAACCTCCTTTTCAGACATATCCTTAATATAGATGTAAGAATGAGTAGATCCAGGATCAATCAATGCATACATATCAGAATTAAAGAGAGAAACAATACCAACAATGACTTCAAGTGAGTCCCAATCCTCACAAGCTTTCAATGCATAAGCTCGAGCCGAAGCAGAAGGTAGAGTTGGTCGATTAACAGTTTTCGATTGGTTACTTAGATTGGGTCTAAGCTGAATAGATCCTTCATGATCTCTACCTCGTCCTCTATTCCCAGCAGGTGCATAAGAAACCTCCCTACTAGCTTGTGCCATCCGATATTGTCTCATAGGGCAGTTAACTATCAGATGCACTGTACTGCCACATCAGAAACATGCACCCGTAGCTCTCCAACGGGTACCCCAATGATGTCTGGAGCAATAAGGATATTCCGGAGCATCAAATCTCAGCTCATAGAAGAACCTCGAGCAGTAATAGTCGATAACTGTCGTCTTCCTCGAGTTACAGATCTCTGGGTAAATTTAAAAGAGGGAACATCTTCATGACTTCGTTTGCCCGAGGATTGGTCTCATTTGGCAAAACCCCTTTGCTGACCCCTTTCTCTTTTAATCATCTCTTGCCTTTCTATTTTCATAGTAGCTTGAACCAACTTATGGTAATTCACTTGTTGCGGTAAAGTGAATACTGCAAGATGCTCCTTAATTAAATCGTTTAAACCATCCTCGAACTGATGACATCGAAACTCCTCAGTAAGTACTGGTTTAGGTGCATACTTGCTGAGCCGATTAAATTCTCTGTCGTATTCAACAATAGACAGATTCCGCTGCTTCATGTTTAAAAACTATTTCCACTTCTCTTTTCTGTAGGCCTCCGTAACATACTTAGCTTTAAACTCTTGGGTAAAGAAATCCCAAGTCGGAGGCACAAGTAGATGAGGATTTCATAAAATGAACTTCCACCACCCGTAAGCTGCTCCTTGAAGGAGAGAGACAGCATAATGCACCATTTGATCTGGTGGACAACTGATTTAAGCTAATACCCTCTCCACTTTCTCTATCCAGAACTCAGCTTGTTCAGATTCCTCCAAAGATGTCCCAGTAAATTCCTCAGTTCTATACTTTTACAACTGATTAATCGGAGCCTTTGTTGCGGTCATACGGTAATAGCACAATTTGAACTCCTATCTTACATATACTTCCATAAACATGTATCATTTTAACTAGGGTATATTTTGGGGTCTTACACCTTACTATCTTATAATCATGAAAAAAACTATCACCTTACTATCTTATAATCATGAAAAAAACTATCCTTATTCATTGAGTTAGTAAAAATATTAGTTAGTTGATGCATTGTATTTACAAACTCTAACTCGATATCCCCATTCTGTAAGTGATTTATAATAAAATGATATCGAATTTCTATATGCTTTTTCCTAAAATGTTGAATGAGGTTTTTAATTAAGAAAAGTGAACTTATATTATCTCATCTTATAGGTATCTTGCTAAGTTCAATCCTATAATCCCTAAACTATTGCCTAAGCCATCTTATTTGTGTACAACAACTACGTATGGAAACATATTCAGCTTTTGATGTGAACAAAGTTACAAAATTTTGTTTCTTACTAAACTAAGACCCTAATGCATTACTTAAAAGTTGAGATGCTTTAGATATACTTTTCTTATCTAACAAACCATTTGTATAATCTATATCTGAACACCTAACTAAATCCAAAAATGTGTTTTTATGATATCAAAGACCGAAGTTCATTTTACCATATAAATATTTAAGGATGTGTTTTTTAGCTAATAAATGTGGTTCTCTAGGACATGCTTGAAAACATAGCACATAAGCATACACTAGACATTATATAAAGTCTACTAGTATTAAAATATAATAAACTACCAATTATACCTCGATAATATTTAACATCTACTAGTTTACCTTTCTCGTCTTTGTTTAGCTTAGTGGATGTGCTTCTAGGTGTGCTAAAAGGTTTGGCATGATCCATTCTAAAGCACTTAAGCAACTCTTTTGTATATTTAGCTTGATTGATGAAAATGCCTTCTTTCATTTATTTGAATTGAAGTAAAAGGAAAAAGTTTATCTTATCCATCATGCTCATCTCAAACTACCTCCTCATGGACTTTGAAAATTCTTAACACAAAACCTCATTAATAGCATAAATATGATATCATCAACATATATTTGAAAAATTAAAATGTCATTTTTATTCTTCTTACTAAACAAGGTTGTTAACCTATTATCCCAAGCCTTAGGTGCTTGTTTTAAACTATATAATATCCTAATTAATTTAAAAATATGATTGGGTGTATAATACATTTTTAACATATATTTGAAAAAATTTGAAACCTATATATGATAAGTAAAAGCCTAACCAAATCTAATCTAGCTGTGGGTACAAATGTTTCATCATAATATATACCTTCTTTTTATATCCTTTAGCTACTAAACTAGCCATATTTCTTACTATATTACTTTGTTCATCTAACTTATTCTTAAAAACTAAATTTTGTACCTATAATTGGGTGATATTTAGGTCTAGGCACTAATGTTTAAACTTTATTTTTTTCAAAATTTTTTAATTCTTCATTCATAACCAAGATCCAATTTTCATCACCTAAAGTTTCTTTTACACTCTTAGGCTCAAATTGTGAAATAAAAGCAAGATGAATCAAATTTCTAAAGTGATAACAAGCAATTATCTCTTGTTCAACATCTCCTAGTATTTGCTTTGATATATGATCTCTCTCGTATTTCCAATCCTTATGAAGTTCATCATCCTTCTTTTTCTCACTTGCTTCAACAATTTTCTCTTATGGGGTAGTTTTTTCATCCTATTTTTTTCTCTTTAATGGCTAACTTTTCCAAGTCTTTGGATAAACCTATATCATCATCTTCAAGATCTTACTTTCAAAAGGGTTACTTTCATCAAATACTACATGCATTGATTCTTCAATGATATGGCTTCCTTTATTAAACATTTTATAGACTCTAGTAATCAAAGAATATCTTACAAAAATACACACATCGGTTCTAGAGTCAAAGTTACCTAAGTTATCCTTGGTTTTTAAATTATATCATTTGCATCCAAAAAATTTTAAATAGCTAATTTTAGGTTTCTTATCATTTTAAAATAGGGGGCCTTACCCATTTTAGGTCTCATATGCTTTCTATTTAATATATAACATGCATATAAAACTGTTTCAATATAAAAATACTTAGAAAATTTATATTCATTTTATCCTAGTCCTAGCCATTTTTTACAATGTCCTATTCTTTTTTTAATTGTACCATTTTACTAAGAAGTCTTAATGGTTGAAAGTTATGAGACATTCCATTGTCATCACAAAACATTTAAGTAAGTCATTTTGAAATTTTCTATTATGGTCACTTCTAATAGATGTAACAAACATACCTTTTTCATTTTGAATTTTCTTAGCAAATTTCACAAAATGCTTAAAGCATTCATCTTTTGCATGTAAAAATAAGAACCGTGTAAATATACTAAAATCATCCACAATCACAAATGTATAAGATTTATCACCTATACTAGCAACTTTATCAGGTCTAAACAAATTTATATGAAAAATTTCTAAAGGTCTAAAGGTAGTTATCGATTTTTCTGTTTTAAAGGAGTTTCTTACTTTTTTTCATATTTTACATGCTCTATAAATTCTATCTTTTTCGAGCTTTGTGGTTGGGAGCCTACTGACAAGTTGCTTGGTGATGAGGTTAGATAGTAGTTCATGTTTGCATGTCCAAACCTTTTATGCCAAATCCATGCATTTTCATTTATAAAAAGTAAATGCTTTATATCAAGGTTAGAAACATAATCTAAATCAACAATGTATATATTTCCTTCCTTTTTTCCTAAGGATACAATACAATTATAAATTATTCTTCAAACTATACATGCATTTCCTTCAAAGCTTACTTTTTAATTATTATCGCATAGTTGACTAATACTAAGGAAATTATGTTTCAAACAATCAATTAAGAGAATATTTTCAATCAAATGAAGATTTAGAAGATGATGCAATATGTTTGTATGATGGTTTAGGTAAGAATTCATCATGAAAAAGCTCTCCCTAAAAAAAATGTCTTGGCATTGGATGGTGTCCTCCCATGAGTAAAACCAATTCCATGCTTATCATTTGAGCTCTTTAGGGCTCCTATAATGCTCTTTAATTTTTCATCCTTAGGATTTATCAAGTTATGCATATCACACTTTAATTTTTCATTTTCGATCATGCATTCATCTAGGGTTTCAAGGTTTCCTCATAGAAGATAATTTCTTTTGATAATTTCTTTTGCTTTATGCTCATGACTCTAAACATTCAACTAATTCATCATAAAAATGTTCATACATCATCATCATTAGAAGATTTTGAGTAAGAAGGTACTTCATCATCATCATTGGCCATAAAGAACATATGAGCCACTCCTTCTTTATATTCTAACTTGTGGAGGTGTCTTTATAATCAATTGCTTTAAAACCCACTCCTCTTCTTATTAGAGCTACTTCCTCTTTATGTAATTCATTTATTTGATAAATGAAGAGTGATCCATCTAACTCTTACAACAGTAAAGTGATCAAATATTTAGCTTCATAAATTATTGTCTCCTTTACATCCAAAACTTTTGATAAATACCTAAGTAATTTCTCATCAACTTAAGATTAGTGTAAGCCTTATCAAAGCCTTTAAGATATTTAATAATATAAATGAAGCATGTATAAATATTAGAGATTAATTCATTATGTTCCATTTGAAACAATTCGTATCGATGCACAAGCAGGCTTATTTTTCTTTTTTTAAAAACTTGATTGGTGCCCTTATAAGTGACCTTATTATATGTCAAATTTCATAAGCCAATTCACACATAGAAACTTTATTGAATTCACTTCTTCCTAATACACAAAACAAAATATGTATAAATTATGTTCCATTTTAATTCGTATCGATGCACAAGCATGCTTACTTTGATTTTTTAAAAAACTTAATTGGTGCCCTTATGAGTGACCTTATTATATGTCAAATTTCATAAGCCAATTCACATATAGAAACTCTATTGAATTCACTTCTTCCTAATACACAAAACAAAATATGTATAAATTTGCTATTAAGTTGAATGAGTCTTTTATAATTATCACTCTATTTATCTATAATTATTATTTTTATTAGGATGTAAGAAATGTTTTCTTTAATTTCCCTAAGATAAAGCTTTATGGATAAAGGAAGTGCCTTATCCTAATTTTATAATTTGTATAATTTTCACATAAGTAAGGGGGTATTTCTAGACATTGGCCATATTTGTTAAAGAAGAATATCAAATTGTGCCATAATAATATTTATTTAAAATTTTGTTATAAATTTATGTGATGTATGAGTCTTAACTCTAATATCATTTATTAGTCCATATGGCACCTAAAAGTGGATTGAATTAGACATAAACAAATTTCTAAAATTTTTTCTCATTTTAAAATTCACCTTGTTGTAATTCTAATATGCTATTGATGATGACTACTACTCCCTTAGTAGTCATACTGTTCCTCCTATTTTAAATAAATTCAACAAGTTCTAAAAATATCCTTAACTATGCAATAACCTATAACAAGTTCTCAAGATTTAATAGAACATCAGCTTTAAGTACTATGAACGATTAGCCAAAGCCACAATCTTGCAAACTCAAATTGTGTAACTTTGAGAATTAGAATCCTAGATTAATAAGTTTATCTACAAAATCAATTAACCTATTGCTACTTATGAATTTAGCTAGTAACAATTACGAATTACACGCTAAATCCTAGCAATTTAACTAGGAATTTCACCTAACGTGGCCAATCCTATGCATTAATCCCTAATTTATGTCATGTAAGCTGAATTCCAATTCAATCTTAACCTAAATTACAATGCTCAATTGATTCCTAATTAATTCTCACAATTATCCATCAATGATCCCATTTATATCTTCCAACCCAAGTAAAATTAAGCTAACATAACAAAATTAACTAAAAAAATGATAAACGAACAATAAACATACTAAAATAACAAATAAAAGGGCTGAAAATTAAAGAGCAAGCTACTGGAAAATTAAATAAATCCATCTATTATCAATATTCAAAGGTTCATATAAAGAAAAGGTATACAAACTTAACATAAACATAAAAATAATAAGAAAAACACGAATAACAATAATAGACAGTAAAAACAGATCAAGAACAGAATCTTTAAATACTAAACAACACCTAAAACACTTAACCAAAGATATTAAAACAAAACAGAAGCAAAAACTAACTAAAACCCTAAAGAATAAGAAGAAAAACTAAGAAACCTTGAGAAAATGGATGGATGCTGCTAAAAATATCATGAAGCTCTGTTGATTTGCCTTCTTTTCTCTTTATATATGCCTCTTTAGGATTTAAGAAGGTTTGGATAAGGAATAATCGAATTTGCCTTTTTTTTTCTTTTCATGTTCCTTCAAAGATAGAATATTTTAACCACCGTTGAAAGATCTGAGGAACATCCTTTAATGGTGGTTCCTGCATTTATCAACGGCACTATTTATCAGTAGATCAACTATCGTTGATGTCCCAGAATGACAGCTCCTTGCTCATTTTGCTCTAATTCTTCTCTAAACTTCTTCCTTTAAACTTGTATTTATATTCCATGATGAAATCTACATTTAAATTCAATTTGAATACAAAATAAGCATTTAAAATCAAACATAGGGTTGAAATGACATTAAAATGCACATGAAAACTTTAAATATTTCAATTCTATCAAATACTCCCACACTTGAACTATTACTTGTCCTTAAGTAATGACTTAAACAGTTCATTCAAACAATTCCAACCAAGAGTCAATAGTTAATTGAGCACAATAGAAATCAATCAATGTCTTTAATACAATT
>JAOXYD010142697.1:0-10693 GCA_028565735.1 Pinacopodium congolense
TTACCTTTTCATATTTTTTCAATTAAGTGACTAATCTTTGAAAATTTTTCAGTTGAGTGATTAACGTTTAAAAAATTTACCAGAAAAGGTAAAAATGTTGGAATGGGCCGAGCTGGGCTGAGTTGTCGGATCGGACTGGTTCGGATCAGGTCGGGTCAACTAACGGCGTCAACTTTTTTTACTCAACTGATTAACTTTTCAAACGTTAATCACTCAATTGAAACTTTTAAAAGATTGATCACTTAACTGAAAAAATCTGAATAACTTAATCACCTCAATAACTATTAACCCAAAATTTTATTATTGTACCCTTATAAAATACGTTTCACAAAGTTAAACTATAATAGTTATTCCGGAATATCACTCATATATGTATATCAATATTTCATAATATTTTCATCTCAAAACAAATCATGATCATGATGTAAAACTATTGTGTTAAGTTATCTACTTTAACTAATTTTCATTATTCGCTTTATCAAAATGCCTTGTTTAATCTAGTAAATTATATCTAATAGTTTACCGGTTCATATCATCATGTTACAAATATAAAATTTTATATGGATAAATCAAATGCCGAAAGTGTAAAAGTGTATATATTTCTGACATATGATATATCTCAATCATATCTCACTGATACCCAAGCATCATTGAGGTGCCTAGCCGCGGTATAGTATACCCCTAAGACTTAGAATGCTTTAGCATCTGCTCCACACATAAGTTCCTAACTCATATAAATTTCATATCATCTCAATATCAATCTCATTTAATTATACATCAACTAGGACCACTGAACATATCCTAACTTAAAAAAGTCGTTATTCTAATACTAAGTCTCAAACTATCAAATGAATTGATCCTTATTTTTATTCCTTCGATATACTATCGTTAATCATAATCATTTCTTATCTAAGGTTTTAGTTCTTTAATAATAAATATATATATATATATATAAATGTCCAAGATGCAGTAATTTGCAATAAAGCACTCCTAATTGTCATAATATATTCAATCAATTAGTATTTCAATAACTCTCAATTAAATAGAATATCATAACAAATTCCATGGATTAATTGATAAAGGAAAAAAATACTAAATCAAAACATTAATCAAATAATCATCTAAAATATTGTCCACACTAATTAACATTTAGTTCAACTGCCCACTTTTAGAAAATATTATATCATAAATTTACTAACTAATTAATCTAAAAAAATTAAAAGAATTGTCAATATTTAAATAATCCACGTTAATTATTAAATCACATAATTTTGAACATAATAAAAGTATTATAAGGGTGCAATTTAAAAATTCTTACTATTTTCTTTACGCTATTATATATTTGAAGCATAAACAGAGTTAATAGATTCCCTAGTCACCTCTAGGCTAACAAAGTATCTCTAAAAACTATCCCACATTGTATAAAAAATACATTATCAATTTTTTGGTCATTTAATTTATTAAAATTGATCCTAAAGCGAGTATATCTGCTCTGATATCATTGAATGTAATGTTCCTCGAAACTCATCTAAAATTACATACAAACAAATTTAAACTCAGATCCCATAAAGTTCATTAGAAAAGTCCAATACACAAATTTAATCCATATACTAGAAAGTAATACTTGATTTGTCCAAAAAAAGAATAAATCGGTCCAATATATCAACATCCAAAAGTCTCAAAAAAAGAATAAAAAACAAAACTAAGCTCACTGCTGACCTACTTATAACTCATTGAAATAAACTCAAGCGATCTAGGAGTTTCAAATAACCACAATCAAACTCCTAAAAAGATAAAGGGATAAAGATTGAATTACCTACTCAATGCGAGCTCGGCACTTATATGTGGAGAACATATCAAGACAATTTAAGTTTCAAGGATGTCTTATACTTGAGGGTAGGTACTAAAATGATACCGAGAGATCCTGAGTGCCAAGATACTCTATATAGAGAATAGAAGGGAAGAGTTTGTTCTTGTTGTGTTTCATAACAAATTTTTACAATCTATTATGTTAAGAGTCTATGTATAGAAATACTATAAATGAAAAGAGGATTACAAGGCTAAGATTACATAAAATTAATTACAAAGATTTTTGTAACTGATGCTGTGTAATGGAATGGCTGGAATTTTGGCTAAGGATCTATTATTCGTTATCACCCCCCTCAAGCCCCTAGGGGAAACAAAAGTGAGCTTTCGCCATAGTTAATGAAATGAGGTGGAGTGAAGAGCCTTAGTTATGATATAAACATTTTGATCTTTAGCTGGAATGTGCATGATGAAGAGAGACTTTTTAGCTACTAGATCTTGAACAAAGTGAATATTAATTTCAATGTGTTCAGTGCGTTTAGGAGCAACATGATCTGTAACGAGAAAAATGGTACCAAGATTATCGCACCATAAAGTTGGTTGTAAGTTCGGTAAGCCAATTTCGTGAAGTTATGAGGTTATCCAACAAAGTTCTACAGAGGCAAGTGCAAGCTCTGATATTCTGCTTTAGTACTGGATTGAGCAACTGTTGACTGTTTCTTAGCACTCAAAAAGATAAGGTTGGATCCCAAGTAAATACAATATTTAGAAGTTGAGCGACGATCATCAAGACAGCCGGCTTAGTCAGCATAAGAAAATGCGGTGAGATTGAGATTAGGAGATGTAGTGAAGTGTAACCTATAGTAAGCAGTGGATCATAAATACCGAAGAATTCTTTTAACAGCTATTGAGAAGGCTTCAAATCAAAAGGATTTGGGAAGGGATGTATCGATAAGTAAGGTGAAGCCGGTTTCAGAGATGTATTTAATTTTTCATTCAACAATACCATTCTGTTGAGGGGTGTGTAGACAAGAGATGTGATAGGCTATATAATTGTTGGTTAGGTATCGGGCAAGGGGTCCTTTTATGAGTTCATTGGCTCCATCACATTGAAACATTTTAATTTTTATGGAAAAAAGTTTTTTAGTTAGGGTTTTGAAATGTTAGAATTGGTGAAAGGCTTGGGATTTGTTGGTTAAAAGATAGATTCATGTATAATGACTGAAGTCATCAAGGAAAATTATAAAATAACGATAACCAAATAAAGAGAGAGTGAGATGGTCCCCATATATCAAAGTGAATAAGTTGCAAAGGAGTAATGGACCCACATGATGAAGTAGAAAATGGTAATCTAATACTTTTACCTTGAAGACATGAGGTACATTGCTTTATTATATATGGTTTAATAGAGAGACTAGAAGATAATTTAGAGACAGTTTGAGGGCATAGATGACCAAGTCTTTGATGCCAGATATCAGAGGAGACGTTGGAGGCTGTGAAGGAAATTGGATTAGAGAAGTTTCGAGGAATCAATATTGGGTAGACAGTTCCATGGATGATACCTGCCAGAAGTGGTATCTTGGTTTCGAGGTCTTTCATAACATAACTAAAAATGATTAAATTCAATTGAACATGAGTTATCATAAACAAATTTGTTAACAGATAAAAGATTTATAGTGAGTTGGGGAACAATTAAAACATGTCAAAGGTACAAAAGTTTAGGATTTTGAGTAAGTGTGAATGAAGCAGTTGAAACAATTGGAAGGGCATTACCATTACTAACAAGTACTTCGTTGTCACCATCACACAGTTCCACAAAATCGAGAAGTTGTGGATCAGGTGTCTTATGAGAGGATGTACCGGTATCAGGAAGCCATTTGGTTAGGGTGCTAGAGGTATTATCTTGTATGTTTGAGGCATTAAAGGCGGTATAAAAAGTGTTTTGATTAGAGTAGGAGTGAAGGTGAGCATTTCTAGAATTAGAATATCAAAAATGGCATCGGGTTATAATATGTACTATTTTATGGCATATTTGACATGTGGAGCAGGCTTGGGGATAATTGGACCAAGGTATTGTATTAGGTTGGGTAATGGGTTGGTAGGTAGAGATTGGGTTGATAAAAGGCCTAGTTTAATGGGTTGGTAGGGCTTGGTTAGTTGATGGGTTTTGGGTTTAATGGATTAATCCATGAGCCCATGGAAGATTGATATAAAAGGGAAGAAGAGGCATTAGGGTTTCTGTTGTCTTATAACTTAAAGCAGCTCTTACTGTTGGCGTGTCCAGTGCGTCTTCCGGCAAAGTTGGTGCAGGCGACAAGAGCAACATCAATGGGAGGCCCATCAACGATGTGATAAAGCTGTAACCGTTGTTCATAGAGCAATAGCTTTGCGTGAAGGTCCAAAAAGGAAGGAGGCATCTCTCTATTTTTGATGGCAGTGACGAAGGCTTCGTAATCGGAAGGTAGGTTGTTGAGCATAAACAAAACTAGGTCTTCATTAGTAACAATGTCTCCAATGGTGGCAAGGTCTTCGATTGTAATGGAAAGGATGGTAAGATATTCTGAGATTGATGTGTTATTCTTTTTAGTATTGTGTAGTTGGCGTCAGAGGAGTGATCACCGAGCAGTGGTTTGTTGCAGGAAGTGGTGCTCTAGACGATTCTATAAATAGTGGGCAGTAGTGTATTCGATTGCAAGAGAGGCAACTAAAGTCGAAGAGTGGCAAATATAGCGCAGTAGACAAGACCATCGATCTTGTCTTAGCAGAAGTTGTAACAGGAGTTAATTAGGCATAGGGAAAAAGTGTTTCAATGAATCGGACATGACAAGAGATATGAATTTTATTGGTTTAAGGGTCAATACATTTATAACCTTTATAACGAGGAGAGTACCCAAGAAATATGCATGCGATAGATTTAGCGGTTAGTTTGTCAAATTGGGTTTAACCAAGAAAAGGGAAACAAGCACATCCAAAAACTCGTAAATGAGTAAGGTTGGGTTTGACTATATATAAAACCTCATAAGATGACCTATGGTGAAGTATTAGTATGGGATAGAGAATAGAAGAGAAGAATTTGTTCTTCTTGTTTTTCATAACAAATTTTTACAATCTATTTATACAAGATGTTTAGAGTTTATGTATAAAAATACAATAAATGAAAAGAGGATCACAAGGCTAAGATTACACAAAATTAATTGCAGAGATTTTTGTAGATGATGTTGTGTAATGGAATGGCTTGAATTTTGGCTGAGGATTTGTTATCCATTATCACTATGTGTCGTGGTTAGGCACTGGTGTGGTATTGACGTGTCAATGAGATATGATTGAAAAATACATGTGAATAAGATATATATACTTTTACACTTTTAGTATTTGATTTATCCATATAGATTTTCAGATTTGTGATATGATGATATGAGCCAATAGATCATTGGACATATTCTATTAGGTTAAACAAGGTCCTTAATAAAAAGAGTAATGGAAATTAGTTACAGTGGATAACTTAGAATAATAGTTTTGCATCATGGTTATGATTTGTTTTGAGATCAAAATGTTACAAATATTGATATCTGTATATGAGTGACATTTCTAAATAACTATTATAGTTCATCTATGTATGTGAAATACATTTTATAAGGGTACAATAATTAAATTCTTATTGAATAGGCAGCTCGTTCCTCATCCTTTTATCTTTTCAAGAGCCAAATTATGGTTACCAAGAACCTTCATATCGCTCGCATTTATTTTGCTAAATTATAGGTAGGCCAATAGTGAGCTTAGCTTTGTTTTCTATTCTTTTGTTTTGATTTTTGGATATTGTTATCTTAGATTGGTAAGTCGTCGCAAAATACGAAATAATAAATTCCTGACTATCTAATTGTACAGTAGAGTGAGTTAGAGTCAACTACAAGGAGTTAGAATGCTATTACTATTTCAAATATTGTAGATGAAAAGAAAACAAAAACCCCTAAAGTGAAGAAAATGATATGAATTGAAATGTAACTAACACAGCTAAAAAGATAAACATAATATAAAATATGATAAAATTAATAACAATATTAAATAAATGGGTAGTAGGTATCATTGGAATATTGAGACAATTATTGATACTTGAATAGAGATAAATGGTGCTCTAATTAAGATGTTAACCCATGGATATGAACAAGCTCTCAATTTCTCTGTTCCTTTAAAATAGGTAAATCTAATAAGCTTTAAACATACCCCTAACTTTGCTATGACCTCAAATAGGCTCTCTAAGTTTAATATCAAAGAAGCATTAGGTGAAAAGGAACAACTAACTTAGAGCACTAACTCATATGTTTAGAAAGTGTAACCTAAATGATTGGAACCTTAGACTAATTAGTTAAGTTTGTCTATAATTTCAACTAATCTATTATTACTTTCAAAATTTGTGAATGACTATTACGCATCACACTCTCAAACCTAGCATTTGAGTTAGGAAATTATCAAAAAGGGTGATCAAGCCTATAGATAACTTCTAATTCCTAACATTAAACAAAAGTTCCAAACCAACCTAATTCTAAAAGCACCAAATTCAATAAAACCCAATCACATTCTCACCAATAATTAACCATTATCCCTTTTTTACCTTCTAACCCCTGAACACCTAACCACACATACTAATTATTACAAAAAAAACTTAAATCCAAAATACACATGTTGAAAAATATGAAATAAGTAATGGAAATTGAGATTCAACACTAACTTCAATGAAAACTCAAGATTTTAGTATTACTAATCAATCAAATGTAACCTAATTCACAAAACTCAAACTAACATAAACAAAAAAGAAATTCCAGCATTCCCAACTAAAAAAAACTAAAATTAAATAATTTAAAACCTAAGAACATGTATAATTTTCTCAACTATCAAGCAAAACCCAATAAAAAATGCCAAGAATAAATAAAAACCCATAAGAGAAATTACCACACATGTTAGTAATTAACAAAATCAGACATGAAACAAGAAGAAACCATGTTTAAACAACTGGAATTAATGTTAGAAATGGAAAGGAAAGACATTTATTAAGATCAATCCACCATCCATACACTATCTATGAAGTTCAAACTCAAAACTTAACAAAAATCCAATCTAAACATCGTAAAACATAGAAATATGAAAATATAAATAAAAGATCACTGAACAACTATTCTTAAAGCATAAAACTACATATAACACTAAACTAAATGGATTGAAATCAAAACAGTGGCAAAATCCACTAAAAACCTAAGAATATGGAAAAATTTTCTAGAAAAACAAGACGAGGGCACCAAGGAATGATGGTTGCTAGAAATTCCCCTAACTCTGCCTTTTTGAGTGGCTTTTATACCCTTTCCAATTAGGGTAAGTCGAGAATGGGAAAAAGACCCTTATGTCCTCATTTTTTTCGTTAACAAAGAATAATACGGCGATTTAGTGACTTATACGACAGTCTAATGACTTACCGTATAGGTCCCAATTCTAGAAGTTATATGATGGTCTTTTAATCTGTTGTATAACTCTTGTCAGCCCACCGTATAACTTGTAAAATCATAGTCTTTGCTTCATTTTTGCTCTAATCCCTTCCCAAAACTTAATGCTTTGATTGAGAACTTATGCTAGAAGATTAGTCCTATCATTAAATATATAGTAACAAAATTTGAGTTTTTTAAAACTAAAGATAGGGATGAATTTAATTGAAATAGCATACTAAAACATAACAAAATTAATCCCTGTCATGTATCAATTTATTTGTTATTTGGACAGTTTGAGTATTACTTTTTGTTATATGGATTGAATTTGTGTATTGGACTTTTTTACTGGACTTTATGGGATTTGAGTTTAAATTTGTCCTTTTGTCAAAATATTAAAAAAAACAATGTTTTCAAAATATTAAAAAAATCTGACTCTAACTTTTCTATTATTTCTCTATTAAGGACCTATTGACATAATATTTTTAAGTATATTTTGCTATATTAGCCCAAGAACTTTAACCAAATAGGAAAACGTAATCATATTAATTCTAACCCTAAATTTCTCTTCAAAATGAAAAGCTTGGCCTTTGTTGTAACTCCTTCCTTTATGTTCAAAACGACACTATTTATTATATCAAATTAAATCTCTAATTCTATTTAGCCTTGATCATCAAACATTAAAATGACATACCCTAGTCTATGTTGTAACTCTTGATTTAGTTCTTAGAGCCGATAAACCTGAAGGAGAGTAGTAACACTGGTGATAAGAAACTAGATTGGGTTTTGTAATGCATATTAAGGTATGTCATTTATTAAGCATATGGGAATTCCATATCTCAATTTTTTTTTCTCAATTTCAGTTTAAGTTTTGTAAAGTATGTTGTGTACAATTTAAGCATATGGGAATTACATATCTCAAATGAAAGGGCCATACACTATCTAAACCCAGTAGTTAAGGAAAATGACACCATTAAGATAGACCTTAAGACTAAAAAGTTCATTGACTCAAATTTAATGGTGTAAATATAGTCTTGGCCATTGATGGAAGGAATAGAGGGTGTATTGGAATAATTAAGAATATGGAGAAGCACAAGGTGTGAGACCCTCTTACTAAAAGGTACATTCAAATTTTAGGAGTTAAGTGTGAAGAAGGATGTTTGTATAAGAAGATAGAACTAAAATTCCTGAATAAAATGATGTTGTTCTAGTCACAAGAGGGATCGTTGATGTACATTTGGTAAAAGGGAGATTGAAGTTAAACAGTTTAAGCATAATGATGTTATTTTACTCTCCTCAAAGTGTTGTTTTAGACTTGTATGTTGGAAAATGTTAGAGAACACAAGTTGTTGGAGAAGTTAGCACTTTAGGCTTATGCATAGCCTTATTTTGTATGGAATGATATATCAAATGACTTTTGGAAAACTAGGACTATTTTAACTACATGTCAGATTGGTAATTGATAGTTAACAGTTATAGAAGTTAAAAGTTTAGTGGTTGGTAGTTTATAATTGAGATTAGGTAGATCAGGGGATTGGATTTGGTAATCAACAATTAACAACTATAGAAATTGGTAGTTATAAGGGTAGACAAAGGAAGGTACTGAAGACTTGTAAGTAGGCTAATGTATATAGTTCATACAAGACCTGACCTCACATATACATTGAGTATTGTTAGCTGATTTATGCATAATTCTAGAGAATAATATATGAAGATTGTTATGCAAATTTTGCAGTACTTGAAATCTACTACAAGAAAAGGAATTTTATTTTGCTAAAAATATTCATTATCAAAATATAGAGGTTTATACGAATGTGGATTAGGCTAGAGCAATAGATAATAGATAATCACCTTCTGAATACTTCTCAGGGAGGAGTAAGAAACAAATTATTGTTGCTTGTTTAAGTGCAAAAGCTAAATTCAAAGGTATGACACTTGGACTGTGTAAAGCGTTGTGATTAAATTACTTCTACAAGATATGAGCTATTCACTTAGACAACCAATTCAATTGTGTTTTCATAATAAAGCTGTATATGATATAGCTCACAATCTAATTCAATACGATTGAACAAAACACATTGAAATTGATATATTCTTTATTAAGAAAAAGTTAGATGATAAGATTATACAGTTGCCCAAATTTCATTATGAGGATCAACCTGAGGGGAATGGAAAAGAAGTGCCTGGACAAAGTTAAACATGTATGATATTTATGCACCAATTTGAAGGGGGACATTGAAATATTTTTCCATTATAGTCAATTATACAATTGTACAGTCTTTGATTTTTTATTTAGAGACAATCTGATGTAGTTATTTATTAAGATTAATTAGTATATATTAGTATATATGTCTTTATTTTGTACATGCTATATCTATACTGAGAAAGACTGTTTAGAAATACAAGTATTTTTTCCTCTTAAATATTTCAAAGTTTCTTTCAACTATGACTTTGCATTTGATATTAAATTTGAAATTTCAAGCTATCTTAACTTCAATTTCTAATTTGTGTCTTTTCATATAAAACTCATGTAGATTTATCAATTAAATATAATTTATATCAAAATAAAAAGTTATAAATGATGATAACATTATGCATTTTATTAAGGAGGTGACTAGAGGGCTCTCATTTGCTGCCCCCCTTTAGCTCCTCCTTCGAATCTTACGTGAGGCCACAAAATTTTTGTGTCATTTGTTTCTCATCAGGTATAAAATTTATAAAATTAAACTTTAAATTCTAAACCCTTAAATTTTAAGTTTTAAAGTCCTAAAATTTTAAATTCTAAAACTTTAAAAATCATAAACTTTAAACCTTAAATTATAAAATTTTAAATTCTAAAACTCTGAAAATTATAACCTTTAAACCTTAAACCCTAAACTTTAGATTATAAAATTATAAATTGTAAATTGTAAAATCCAAAACCTTAAAACAATCTAATAGTAATTTTCAAACTATACAAGGAAAAATATTAATTTTAAAGTTATAAAGTTATTTTTAACCCTAAAATTTTTGTTAAAAATAATTATTTTGCCTCTAAGAGACCATGGAGGGTCACTACTATCCAGGAACCTTCTAGTTTTCTCATTTTATCGAATTCTTTTACACTAAAATAATACTTGCTCTCAAACATATACTAATTCAAAACTAATAAATCTCTCGTGTTCTTTAGTTTCTTCTGCAAACTCATTCATAAACAATTTCAAATCATTGATAAGTCAAGTTAACAACCAAGAAAGCAAGTATTCCATAAATAAAATTTTAAAATCAAAAGGAACTTGTCATCTCAATAATTTCTTCTTGGATCTGACTGTATGGATATCAGTAATGGCTTTCAATGGCCTTTTATTATTGGAATAATACTTATAATCGCCACAGTAATTATAATAAGGTTCAACTAGTGGAACTCTTTTTATTTT
>JAOXYD010142708.1:0-24415 GCA_028565735.1 Pinacopodium congolense
CTCAAACCATTAGTGATTAAGCATGTTTTGTTATCATCAAAACCAAGATTGGAACCTCCCTTGGTTCAACAGAAATATCTATTCTTGTCAAATGGCTAAGGTGAAATTGGAGCTCATATATCAGTATGTATGAGTTGTAATAAATTCATGGCTCTTGTAGTGGCCTTATTTAGAAAGCTTTTTCTTGAATGTCTTCCAAATAAGCATACCTTAGATAAATGATTAGGATGGTTAATTAAAGGTAATCATTTTATCACTCAACAATTTTAATCCCCAAACATTTAGATGTCCAAATCTTAGATGCCAAAGCCAAAAAACATCTTTGATACAAGATTTAAAACATTTTTTCACATCATTTTAGATATTGATTAAAACATTCTAGGTCTTTTCATTGGAATCTTAGCTATTAAATTGTTTCTTTGATCTCTTATTGAAATGTTATGGTCTTTAAGGCGAATATCATAGCCTTTCTCTAAGAGTTGTCTTTAACTTAATATATTATTTTTCATAGTTGGAACATAATATATATTTGAAATAAACTCATGCTTTCTATCTTTTAAACATATTAAGATGCTACCTTTGCCTTTGATTGGTATCTTGGATGTATCTCTAAATACAACATTACCACTTATGGACTCATCAAGCTTTATAAGCATATCTTTACTCCTATACATATGATTACGAGTGCTAATGTCTAAACATTAAGTTCTCATTTCCATGCTTTTCACTCCTTTATAAGCCAACGATAAAGTAAATTTTTCTTGCTTCTCCTTCTCAATATAGTGAGCTTTCTCTTCAACACTATTGGGGAGAATTTCTATATTCCAAAGTAAAGTGGCCAATTTTGTGATAATTAAAATATTCAACTTGAATTTTTTCATATCTTTAGCTTCAATCAATTTTTTATATGCTTCCTTTTCCACGTCCTTTTATAGAAGGATTGCTTTATCCTCTTCGTCCATTTGATGGTTTAAAACCTCTTTGTCTATAACTTTCACATCTTTCACCACGACCTCTTGTTCTTTGGTCTCTTTGGTTAGTCAAGTTCCTTTCCTTATCATTTAAACTGAGTTTGGTTTGAAGAACACATTCCAAGACCTCTTACTTCTTCTTTTGCTTTTTTTTTACATGCTTCAATGGTTACTAAAATATGCCCAAATTGTGAAAGTAAAAAATGAAGATTTTTCTCTTTCACTCTTGTATTAGTGATAATTTCCCTATTATTTCTCATTTTATTGACTATGACTATAACTCTTGTAAAAATAATCACTTATGGTTTCATTTGGTTCAATATCAAAAGCTTCAAAATCACTTATCAAAGATTGGAGGTGTCCTTTTTTTTTTTCTTTCTCATCTCTTTTACATGATACTTGGAATCTCATGCTTCTTTGAAAGTGTTAGAGGTTGATATCAATTTAAAATCCTTATCGTCCACAACATAAAAAATGAGGGAGAGAGCTTTCTTGTCTCTCTTTCTTGAACTCTTTAAGGCATCTTTTTAAGTTTAAGGCAAAATAGTTTCATCTTTTGTCTCAATGTAGTCATTATCTATAATTTCTCAAAGATCATATGCTTAACGTAAAGTTTTCATTTAAATGCTCTAATTGCCATAGACACCTTTGGAGAACTTTGGAACTTGGAGGAACAAATCACGTGCCATCTTTTCCTACAATGATCTTCAATCTTTGATATCACTTTGTTGGAAGGTGATGAGTTTCTAATGAAGATGATAAAGAAGATTTAAGGTGGATACTCTACTAAAAATATGCGAGGATTTTGAAGTTCTTAATAAAAACCTTAGTAACAACTTCAAGGTAAGAAAGATACTCTTAACGGAAGAGGAATTCCCACTAATATTAAATTCAACTTATCTTAATTTATTATTACAAAAAAAGGATCCTTTATACCACTCAAGGATTTTTTTACATAACTAATATCCCTTACTAATTTTAAAGATTTTTCTATATATAAATATTTATACAAATTATCTAGAAATTTCTTCAATTAATGTATCTATATATTTTTTCAAAGGGTCTAGATATTTAATAGATACTTCTAAATAAAAATATTTGTAAAAATCTTTTAAAATTTGAACTTTTTTTATCTTTTACACCTATACGAGTGATCATTTCAAATGTATAACATTCAAAATAAGTTTATTCTTCTAACATTAACTTTTCAATATTTGTTATAGTCTTTTAATATTATATAATAATCTGAAACCATTTCTTACCACTTCTATATTGATTGTATTCACGAACATCATATATTTACAATTCAATCGCAAATATATTTTTAAAACTAAATTTACCATGTTCTATTATATTTATACTTTGTAGCATTTTCTATTGAAAGTGACAATAAATGGCCAGACCTATATGTATTTGATTTAGATAAACTGAGTATCCTCATTAAAATTTCGTTAAGTATGACAGTTTGTGTTCTTGAAATAGAAACTAAGGAAATATATAGGAAATACGTAAAAGAGTTCCTGGATTTTGTGCAAAATAATGTACAACTTCTAACGTCTACGAAAATAAGAACTTTTTTGTCTGCCGCATTTAGTATTAGATAAAAAAATAAAAACTTTATTGTTTTGCATGGTTTCATTCTGAGAACATAGCTGTCTCATCAATTGGGCCGTATCAGGTAGTTATAAAGCTCACAGTTATTAAATACATAAATAATTTACTCAATTATTTAAGTGCTATTGTCGTGGGATATTCAGGTGCCTCCAACCTTTTTCTTTATTACGAAATGGGCAGCAGTCAGACAGGCTCCAAAAATCACGACCCCTATGAGGAATATTGCACCAACAAACTCTCGGAGAATTGTGGAGTTCTTGCGGCAGCTACCGTTAATCTTGTTTATGGTCACTACCTTTTTTGTCCAATGGATCTTGCACTAATTTAATTTGGTGCATTAAAAAACATTAGACCATCATGCTGAACTAGAATAACTAGAATGTACATACTTATATATAGATATATAGTATTCTAATAATAAAGCTAAATCCATTGTGTTCTGGTGCATTCGCAAGCTCCTGGTATTTAAGATCGTCTGCATATTATAAACGGTATGTGGGAAATGCATGAATCGTGCACCACAAAATGAAACTATAATAGGCTAAAAGGCCATGATTTTCAAAAAGCAAATGAGGAAAGGTTTATGTAAACTATTACGTAGTCAGTACAGATATGGCGATAAGAAGTTGATGTCTCTATGAAGATGGTCCCTCATCGTGCTTATAGTTAGTACTACGGCTGGATTTCTTATCCTCCATCGCAAATCGTTGCAGTTGGTGTGGACAGTTTCTTTTTAATACGCAAGCCTTCCCATCCCTTTTGTATCCATTATAATTTTTTCGTTTTAAAAGAATAATAACAAGAGGTTTTTTCAGACTTTGTCTTAAACTAAGCCTTTTTAAAAATGGAATTTAAGTAAAACTGAATGAAACTAAAGTTAGAGGAGCATAATCATATTGTTATGTAAATCTCAAGGCCAGTACGAGTAATCCCCCTTTTGTGAACAAGTATCCAAAACTAATAACCTGCTTGTCAGGTCTTGCATTTACATGCTAGCAATGTTGTACTTGATCGCATGGGAATGCATAATCTTTATTCTATATTCTTTAATCCTGGTCAAATTAACGTCAATCCCAGTGCAATCTATGCGAATTTGCATGGATATGAGGAGAAGAACGAGTTTACATGACATCTCGTTACCATCTCCGTACTCTTTCTCTAGCAGACTAAGCATGTTGGTTCATTTGTTTTGCTGAATGTATACATTCATTCATCTCTGCATGGATTTCTGTTTACACAGTATAAAAAAAGCCTACCACTGCCATTGTTGGGACAATAATATATAAACCTTCCTTGGGATCTGAGTTCTGAAGAAAAATCTCTGCTAACAGATACATCTGCTGGTGGGCCGATCATAGTAACGCTAACACCCGAAGAAAATGTACACAAATCTTTGGGTTTGTGATGTTTGAGTAGGACCACACTTAAATCTAATGTCAGCTCTTCATTTTCTAGCTAACAATGTGGGTGGTGGGACCACTGCAGTAGGGGTGCATCTGATCCAAATCTGATGGTTAGCAGAGAACCTCTTTTTCTCTCTTTCTGATCCTCAGTTGTTAAATGAGTTTTCGCCAGCTCCTATATGAGTCTGAAAATGGACCAGTCTAGGCTTATATCTGCACTGAACAACATTATAGGGTGGTCCTATGTTCAAGAAATTATCATAAGGGTGTGTGCTCTGGACTGACTGACCTTACCTGCTTTTTATGCAACTTACTTCTTACTCTCAGTCTTTTCATGAACTTCACTGTCTAACACCATGCTTAGTAGTGAGATGAAAAATGGATTTCAAAGTTGACAAAATTCTGTCCAAGTTGGGTTTGTCTAATTTACTTCCCAGTACTTTATTTGGAGAAAAGTGGTGGTCTTGCCCAGGGTTGGATGGGTACAAAAAGACAAAAGTTGACAAAAAAGCTGGTACTACTAAGCCCACTTTGGGGATGCAACTTCTGAAACTGATAAACTCAACTTTGTTTTGTAATTGGCAGGTTGAAAATGAAAGAGCCTAAACTATAGATCCACATTCGATATGAATTTAACTACGTAACAGTTCTAGAAATAAGCTGAATCATTAGCAAGATTGATTGCGTTACGACACAATTTTCCCAAAGGAGGATATCCATAATTGATAATTTCGTGGCCTAAAGTATGTTATGATACCTACTTTCACGTTTTGTATTTTTTCCCCTTTAATTCCAATTTATATATATTCCTAATATGTTGCATTTTTGTAAATGTAAACTTGATTGCAAATTTTATCTAATTCTTTTTGAACAATTTACCTATTTACATTTATTTAAATTGTTCAGAGAATTTTTGATTAGTTTCTAATCTTGTGGGTAATTTGAAAAGGCAGGGAGAGGGATAATTGACTTAAAAGAGGAGTTAAAATCGAAGAAAAAAAAGGGATAATTATAATTTTAATCCTTTAATTTTAAGAAATTTCTTAATTAAGTTGTTAAATATAAAATTTTGCTATTTCTGTCATTCATGTTAATGTTCTAACTTAATAAAATTCTTCCGCTATTTTATTAATATAAAATGATGAGAAAAATGAAAATAAAATTTATAGACCCTATGTGTTATGATGTAGGCCAATTTATTTTCTTTTGATAAATAAGAATATATTAAATAAAAAAGGAATACAATACAAACAATGTAAAATACAAGTAGTGAATCCTTGAAGTAACTAAACAAATAAATCAAACATTAACATTATGAGAAGCCTTCAATCAAAGCATCGTGGTAGAATTTCCTAGTCTTCCCCTAAATTCTTCAATCATCTAGGAAAAGGCAATTTGTTCACCCTACCTACAATGTCTGAAATCTTGGTACCACTAAGCTCATCCTACTTTCTATAGGAACAGTTAGTGATACACCTTATTGTTTGAGTATTGTTTCTTCCTTTACCTGGTCTGGATAGGTAGATCTATAAGTCTGTCATAAGGATCAATAGCTCTCAAAGGAAGAGCTTCTATAGGATCTTTAATAAAGATAAGCTTCCTCTGAATCTTTTTTCTACCCTTAATCTACATTCATCATTCTTCTTGAGAATCCAGCGTGCCCCATTTTCCTTTGTTAAGGTTTCTTTATACCTAAAAGATAGGATCTTATAGCCTTTTTCCTCCCTTTGAATAAGTAACATCTAAAATAAACTTTAATAGCTTTGGATTCTTTACTTTTTGGTGAATTTACTACGTTCTTGGCTTTATTCATCCTAATCTTAGTCCCTGTGCATTAAAGTCCAATCCTACAAAAGAGAACACAGTTAGAGTAAAAGTCAATTATGTTTTCTACCAATCCTTTAACTTGCAAATTCTTTACTTATTAGGATCTCAATCATCAATGAATGAATTTGATGCATTAAGGAATTGACATTTATTGAAGTACTCTAGAAGATTATCCTATTCCTTTTTTCCAAATATAAGAAATTGTGTATGCTAAGGCCATTATTATTAATCTAGATTCTTGACTCTTCCTTTTTGTTATAAAAGTTAGTCATTTAATTACTTTAAAAAAATTATAAAGGTCCCCATGTAGATTTCACTAGCCTAGGACCGAGTTCTAGATTTATTTAATAAAAAGCACAATTAAAAAATAGATGGTCATTATTCTTAGGAAGATCTGAACATAAAGCAAAATGTTTGGAGAGATTACTAGATAAATTCTATCTTTAGTTCTAAGTTTTTGCTAAATTGTCATCCAAAGTATAAACTTGCTCCTAGGTATAATTAAGTTGTTCCATACTGTTGCATTAGTTAGGTGACTTTAAAACTTTGAATGATTTTGAAACGATTTTACTTTGAAAACCAACGGAGTTAATACAAGTGAACCTATTGCAAAAGTAATATAATGGAGTAAATTTAAGACTTCGAATGTCGATTCTAAGGGGAAAAAGTTGGCTTATTTATTAGGTTGATCATAATACAATTATTTAGGAAAAATCCAAACAAATTGATTAAAAAATCTGAAAAATGCTAAACTAGACTAATTTAGATTAAACACTTCAAAACTAATTTTTAATTGCTTCTGAAAATTCTAAAAATGACCAAATGTGTAAATTAGCTAAGGATTAGATGATTGATGATTCAATTGAACTTTAAATACTTTTAAGGTCTGATTAAAGTTCATTTACAAAATCAAAACAAAGCTATGGTTAAGACTTTACTTTTTCTTCATTAAATCTTGTCTAAAGTTTGGTTATTCTTTAAATCAAGTAAATGGGCTTTAATTTCAAGAAGACGAGTTTTGAAAAATTAATCTCAGATCTATAACTTTCACAAAAAATCCATATTTGGTGATGTAAGGATTAATTCGTGTTGCTTATTGATTTTTCTAACAATTTAAGATGATTTCTCATGCTTAACTTGTCTTAAAAACTAATTTTAAATGACTAGCCCAAAATTAGTTCATTTAATCCTTCAATAAACAAAATACAAAACCTTTAACATGTCTTTAAGCTCTCTTAAATCATACAAACATCAATGCTTAGCAATAAAAATGATTTAGCCATACATATTGATCAAGACATACAAAATATACAACTTATGCAATATATCTTGATAGATTTATAAAAACAAGTAGAAATAATAAGTTTAGAGTGTACAAAATAGGTTTGTCAGATTTTTGGACTTGTCTTATAACTCCCAACTTGATCTGGAATGCAATATAGCCTTTGAATCGATTTAAACTTACAGAAAAATCAAAGAACATAATAAGGTTGTAAGCATAAGAATAAGTACTTTGATTATCTGAAAATAAGAGCATAATAACAAGTAATCTGAGTTAGAAACTCCTTTAATATGAGTTATAAACTCATAAATATGTTTATAAACCAAGCTCAGATGTTAAGAAACTCAGAAACAACACTCAAATTTGAAATACAAATTGTTTGAAGCTAAAGACTAAGTGAAAGACTATGATGAGAGAAGAAGGATTCTCTCTTTCTATGGTAGATCTGTTCTCTCCTTCAAATCTGTGTTTTTTCTATGTTTTTGTTTGTTTTTACAGTTGATGCTACCTCCTACATGTGCTAGCAAACAAGGATATTAATTAGAGATATGCCATAACTGCCATCTTGGAGATTTGGAGCTGAAATTATTGACTTCTGCATTCAATGACACCCTGCATCCAATTAACAGCACCCTAAAAGATCGCCATTAATGGTCGAATACTGTCTCTTTAAAAGACCCCATGTTCATCCATTAACGTGATCCTGGAAGGGGGCCGTTAATGGACATAAATGAGGAATTTTCTTCTCATTTTTGGTCTAATCTTCATCTTCAAGCTCCATCCTGCAAATTAAACATGTTTTAAATTTTTTTATAAATTAAAACCTAAACATGTAAAACCAATTTATACAAAGATGAAGTCCCTAAAAAAATTTGACCTATATGATGATAGCATGTCAATATAACGCATTAATTCAAATTAAGGAAATTTAAAATAAATAAAAATTTGCATAAAATTTAAAAGTTAAGGGATAGAAGAAGGAAAAACAAAATTTTTTAGTGGTTCAATAAGCTAATGCCTTACCTATGTTCACTCTTCAAGCTTTACTTGGATATTTCAATAAAACAAATCTTCTTTAGGGTAAAGAGAAATACTTACAACAATCTTTTTTTTTTTTTTTCTAAATGGGTATGAAAAGCAATCCAACAATCTTATGCAAAGGTTAGAATAACCATGGTAGGTTATTTATAACTACAAAATAATAAACATAACTAGACCTCACTACATAGTACGGCAAGCTAGGGTTAAACTATAAGGAGCTAGAATGCAATTTCTTTTTTGAATGTTGTATGGAAAATAAAAACAAAAACCCTTGATGTAATGAAAGCTAACAAATGCAACTAAAGAGGTAGATAAAATGCCAAAATATAATAAAAAAATAATAATATCAAAGAAATTGGTAGAAGGTATCATAGGGATTATAAGATAATCATTGATCCTTAAATATAAGTAAAAGGTGTTCTAACTAAGATGTTAGCCTACTAATCCAAATAAGCTCTTAATTCCTAAGTTCCTTTTAAAATAGGTAAATCTAATATGCTATAGAAATACCCCTAACTCTACTATAACCTAAAATAAGCTGTCTAAATTTAATAGTGAAGAAGCATTAGGCAATAAGGAACAACTAACTTAGGTGACCAACATACAAACTCAAAAAGTGTAACCTAAAGGATGGGAACCTTATATTAATTGGTTAAGTTTGTCGACAAAATCGATTAATCTATCGGTACTTATGGAAATCGCTACTGACTATTACATATCAAAAGAATCAATCCTAACAATAAAATTAGGAATTATGAAAAGGGTGATCAAGCCGAGAAAATAATCCTTAACCTTTTTCATTAAATCTAAGGTCCAATCCAACCTATGCTTAGAAATACCAATTCAAGAAAAGCCCAATCACATCTCATTAATTATTGCCCACCATCCCTTTAATACCCTCAAACTTTTAAACACTTAGCCACAAATATTAATGATAATAAAAATAGAAAATATATTTAATATAAACATACTGAAAATATAAAACAACTAATGGAAATTAAAATTTAATAATAAATCTAATGGAAATCTATGATTTTTACTCTAACAATCAATTTAATTCAAACCTACACACAAAATCCAAACTAAACATACTAAAATAGAACATCAAACACTCCAAAAATAGAATAAAATAGATATTAAACAATTTAAAACCTAAAAAAATGAATAAACTTCAATTATAAGGTATAGCCCAATCAAAACCACCATAAATTAAAGGAAAACATTAAGATGATCTACCATACAATTAGTAATTAATGAAAATAGAATTGAAACAATAAGAACCCAAGGTTAAACAACTAAAATAAAGGTTGTAAATGGAAAAGAAAGCCATCTATTGAATTATAATCAAGCATCCATACATTTTCCTTGAAGTTTCAAGCTAAAAACCCATCAAATATCTAATCTAAACAAAATATAACATGAAAAACAAAAATAAAATAATAAAAAGTTTGAAAAACTATAAATAAAGTGCAATATTACCAAAAATAACTAACCAAATAGATTGAAATCCAAATAAAATCAAAACCCAACCTATAACCCTAAGAATATGAAGAAATTACCAGAAAAAAATGAAAGCTTAAGAAAATGGTAATGGCTACTCTGTTAATGGTGATTCCGCCTTATGTTGACTCTTTTATACCCCTTCTAATTAGGGTAAAAGCTAGGATTATGCAAAGATTGTTTTACCTTTTTTTATTTCTCACTATCAGCTCCTTTAACGACAGTCTATAACCCTTAATAGTGGTATGCTTTGAACCATCATTTAGGGTCCAATCTCTGTCATCTAAAAGACCACAATTGAGTAGTTCTAGACCACTATTAATAGTGCAGATGGATAGACCTTGCTCCATTTTTGCTCCAATTCCTTTTAAAACTTGATGCTTTGATCTATAACTTGTGTAAAAATGATAAACTTGCCATTTAACACATAATAACACAAATTAAAAACTTTTAATCCAAAAATAGTAATGAATTAAAGTGAATTCACATACAAAAGCATGACAAAATTCATCCATTTCAAATTTCCCCACACTTGAACCACTGCTTGTGCTCAAGTAATGATTTAAATACTTCACTCAAATAATTCCAATAAGACATCTAGCGTTAATTGAGCAAAAAGGAAATCAATCGATGCTTTTAATCTAATTAATAGATTTCAACTTTATCATAATCAAAAAGAAGAAAATTACAAGAAAAGAACAAAGTTAGTGAAAAAGTAATCCAATATGAATAATATCTAGCATTCAAGTCATTTCATATAGGTTATCACACAAACTAGTAAAAGATTATCTACATAACCAAAAAAATCTAAAAACACAACTCAATTTGATTTTTGAGTAATATTTAGGAGTTCACTTAGTTTTTTTTACATGAGGTCAAACAATTTATCATGAATGACCTTGTTAGTCAAGTCAATTACTCATTTTTTACTTGTTTGAGGTGTTATGTAGACTTTTTTGATGCGAGGGAGAATATTTTGCCGTGATCACCTTTGGTTATTAGGTTAGTTTACCTTCTCAAATGGCTATTAGCACCACTTATAAACTTTAATCTTTACATTGGTTTAAAGCTAGCAGAGTGAAATTTTGCTTTTTTATTCAATAAGAACACACATTTTTCACATTTTCTTTTCTTTTTCAACACTTTATTTCTATCATCCATTTCCACATTTATATGACAAACCATACAAATTGTATTTAAACACTAAATATCATACAAAGGGGTGATTACATGCATGCAAAGCATTCAAAAGAAAATGAAAAATAAAAATGTTTGAAGTTAGTATCATTTCAAGAGTTGAGCAAAGTTCCTCAAGTTAAAAGCATCATTTTCTTTCAAGTACCAAAATTAAATATCAACTAAAGATCATAATTATTTCAAGCTAACATATTCAAATCATCACCATTGTACTTATTATACCTCAAGTGTAGAAAATTTTCTTATTTTCCACCCCTAAGCTTAAAATGGACATTTTCCTCAATGTACTAAAAATAATAAAAGCTCATATATAAGAGGATGGAAACAAGAGTATTCCCATAGATTTGGAAGGCCATATTGAGCGTGAAAACCAAGATTACAACTTACTTACTAAATTCTTACAAAAAGAGAAGAAAAAAATCAAATAAAGCACATAAATGAAAATAAACCAAAACTCAAGCAGAAAAAACACAAAAATTTAAGGATATGTTTTAGGTATCTCCCAACAGGTGCTTGTTTAAGGTCATAAGCTTGAACCTTGTTGACCTATATTATTCAATGTACTTTGGAGCTTCAAGTTCCACCACCTCTAAATTGTTCACTTGAAATCCCTTAAAGTACGACTTGAGACAATGTCTAGTAAGCTTGAAATCCTTCCTTATCTTTGGACTCTTGATCTCCACTACTCCATAGGGGTATATTTGGGTGACCTCAAATAGACCTGTCCACCTCAAAAGCAGCTTACTTAGAAAAAGTTTGAGGTGGGAATGACAGAGAAGGACTTTTTGGCCCACCACAAATGTCTTCCTTGAAATGATGAAGTCATGAAATGCATTAATCTTCTCCTTGTAAATCTGAGCATTCTTAAATGCCTTATAGTGTAACTCCTCTAGCTCTTACAACTGCAATCTCCTATAGGCACCAACGACCTCTAACTTCATATTACACTGCTTGATCACTAGTAGGCCTTATGTTCTAACACCACCGGTAGATGGCATAACTTTCCAAAGATGAGGTGGTATGGAAACATCGTGATTGGGGTCTTATATGTATAGTCTGGTAGGCTCATAAGGCATTATTTAGGCACAAACTCCAATCTTCCTATTAGGATTCACCATCTTCTTCAAAATAGACTTGATTTCATGGTTATATGCCTTGGCTTGGCTACTCGACTCAGGTGCCAAGCTACAAAGACTCGATGCACCACTTGATATCTCTGAAGAAAGGTTTTAGTGGTTTGGTTGAAAAAGTGAGTCCCCTTGTCGCTAATGATAACTCTTGAGACTCCAAACCTAGAAAAAATTTTACATTTCCAAAAAATATGCAATCACTCAAGAATCGTCAGTTCAAATGGCTATTTCTTCCACCCATTTAGAAACTTAATCAACAGGAAATAGAATATATTAAAATCCAAATTAAAAAGGAAAGGGACACATGAAATCCATATCCTAAACATAAAAAATAGCACAAATAAAAATGGGGATTTGAGGCATTGCCCTATGGGGACTAACGTACTTGTTCTTTGATAGTTGTCACAAGCCTTACAGAAATCATAAGCATCTTGAAACAAAGCTAAACAGTAAAATATACACTCTAAGATCTTGCGAGCTATCTGTTTTGGCCTGAAGTGACCTCTACATGCATAAGTATGACAAAAGTAAAAAAATGGAATGAAATTTAGTATCAAGTATGCATCTTCGTATTACTTGATCTGCACACTACCACCATAGGTATGGATTGTCTAAAATATAAAACTTGACTTGGCTCTTCATCCTCTCCTTTTGCACCTTAGTGAAATCTGTAGAAAATTGGAGGCACTAAGAAATTCACCAAGTTAGCATACTAGGGAGTTGCCAGTTATACCGTATGTAGCTTCTCATCTAAGAAGTCATCATTGATAGGGCTCGTATTTACATCATGCTCCACTAATTGCCTCAAATGATCCACTTCTCTATTCCTCGAGCCCTTTTTATCCTTTATCTCTACATCAAACTTCTAAAGTAGGAGTATCCATTGGATGAGTCTTTGCTTTGTCTCCTTTTTCACTAGTAGGTGCTTTAGAGCTACATGATTAGAATAAACAATAATTTTAGTACTTAATAAATAAGGTATGAACTTATCCAAAGTAAAAACTATAACAACAAGTTCTTTTTCTTACTCAAGATCTTCGAGCCATAGTAGATGACATGAGGCACCCTCCCAATGTGTTGTCCCAAAACCACTCCAATTGCACGATAGGAGGCATTACACATCAGCTCAAATGGAAGACTTTAGTATGAGAGTTGTAAAATAGACCTGGTGACCAACTTCTCCTTAAAAAAATCAAACACACTTTTGCTTTTCTCATAAAAAACAAACTCCATATCCTTTTAGAGCAACTTACACAATGGCTAAGCAAACTTTGAAAAGTCTTGAATGAACCTAGGATACAACCTTGCATGACTAAGAAATGAGTGAATTTCTTGCATAAAAGTGGGGCAAGGTAAAGAATATACAAAATCTGTCTTAATTCTATCAACCTTAATACCTTTGGTGGAAATCACATGTCTTAAAACTATCCCTTTTTGAACCATGAAATGACACTTTTTAAAATTAAGAACAGGACTAGTTTCAAGGCATCTCTTAAGCACTAAAATGAGGTGATTTAGACACTTATCAAAGGAATCCCCATGAATGAAAAAAATCAACTATAAATACTTTTATGACTTTCTCAAGGTAATTAAAAAAGCTACTTAACATACACCTTTGAAATATGGTGGGGGCGTTGTATAAGCCAAACAACATCCAACAATAGGTGAAGGTCCTATATGGGCAGTTGAAAGTCAGCTTCTCCTAGTCCTCTAGAGTGAAGGTTAGCTGTATATAACTTGAATAATCATCAAGAAAATTGTAATAAGTATGATCAGTAAGGCACTCTAACATTTGATCGATAAAAGGTAAGGGAAAATGGACTTTTTGACTTATTGAATTGAGTTTGCAGTACTCCATGCAAACTCTTCATCCATTCTACACCTAAGTTGAACCATCTCTCTTCACTCTTGTTCATCACCACTATCATGCCCGATTTCTTGGAAATGACCTATAAAGGACTTGCCTACTTACTATCTAAGATGAGGTATAGAACACTCACATCGAGCAACTTCATCACCTCCTTTTTCACCACTTCCATCATTGGCATGTTGAGTCTCCTTTTCACTTAATAGACTCAGGTAGCTCCTTCTTCTAGAAAGATCATGTGCATATACAAAGAATGGATAAGACCTTTGATGTCTTCAATTTTTCATCCTAGTGTCATCTTGTACTATTTCAGTACTCTCATAAACTTCTCTTCTTGCACAACAGTAAGTTCACTCGTTATGATCACAGGAATGGTTTTTTTGGCTCCAAATTATGCATACTTGAGGTGATCTAGTAAGGGATTTAACACCACCTTCAGTACTTACACAACAAAAGGTAACAAGCCATTAGTACAACTAGGAAATTATAAAAAGTATGATATATACATGCCAAAATATTAGGGATATGTCTCAAGGGCCTTAATTGCTTCCTTCATGCACTCTCCTAGCTTAAACATGTTCTGCCAACAATCATACATTTCCTTCTCCATCGAAGTTGTCAAGGCTTCCTATAAAGGATCACTTGCAAAAAGAAAAGACCAATGCTTTACCAAAGAGACAATAATATCCAACTTAGCTACCAACTTGCAATTTGATGGATAGTACATAACATCAAAGATGTTGAAATGAATGACCTCTCTATCAAACTCCATAGTTAACACCCTGCTATAGACATCAATCTCCATCTGAGACATCTTTAAGAATGGTCTCCCTAACAGAATCATTAATAGACTTTAAGAATCCTCATCCTACATGTCTAACATGTAAAAATCTATAAGAAAAATAAGCTCATTTACTTTAACCAAACCATCCTCAATGACCCCCCCGAAGTAAGTGTTAGAATAGTTAGCTAATTGAATAATAACATTAGTATCTTTTAAAGAACCAAGATTTAAAGCTCTGAGGATAGAAAGTGACATAACATTGGTTGAAGTTCCTGAATCTAGCATACATCTGACAAACCTCATGTTACTTATCTTACAAGAGATAGTAAAAATACCTAGATCCTTACACTTGGGAGCTAGCTTCCTCTACAGGACTTCTGACATGTTTCCCCCCATATTGACCTTCTTGTCTCCCTTTAATTTCTCTTGTTAGTGCATAAGTCCTTTAAAAATATGGCATATTGTGGAACTTGATTGATCGCTTCCAAAAGAGCCATATTCACTTCCATCTTGCAGAATACCTTTAATACCTTTCTTACCTTCTCCTACTGCTTATTCTTATCTAACCTACAAGGAAATGGAATAAAAAGCAAGTTAGTAACAATAGGGTGCGAGGTACTTACCTTCAGAGGATTGTGCTCCTTTTTCTTTACTAGTTTCAGTTCCTCTTATCTTTGCTTTGCCTTCATCTTTATTGGACCTTTTACATCCTTGCCACTTCTTAAAGAAAAGGTGCATTCATCTTCTCTTGAGTTCTTCTTAGACTGACTAGGTAGTCTTATTAAGATTTGTGCTTACAAATTCCCCACTACATTAGCTAGTTAACTCACTTGGTTTTTCGAGTTCTTCAAACCACCCCTTACTTCCTGCTAGAATTAAAGAGTGTTAGTAACTAAAATCTTAACAATTTCTTCCAAAGAAATAACTTTGACTTGTTGATTTGGCCTTAGTTAAAATTATGGTTAACCCTAGTAGAAACTTAGTGATTCATGGAACCCTTGTTGCTATTGTTGCTAATATATAGAAAGTCACACAATTTGGTTTCTTACTACTCCAACTTGGAAATGGAAAACTTCTTCACTTACTTTTTTTAAGAAGAGAAATTGTTGCAGTTTACATAATGTTAAGAATTGGTTGTCATTATTGTTATCAAGTTCTTTGCATCCTCCAAAGTTTTGTCAACCATAGCTCTATCACTTGTAGCATCGACCATATTCTTTTCCAAAGGTAATAAACCCTCATAGAAATATTAAATTAATAATTGTTCACTTATCTGGTGATTTGGATAGCTATGGCAGAGCTTCTTTAAGTGCTTCCAATACTTGCGCTATAACTCCCCTATGTCCTTTTAGATACCACAGATTTCCTTCTGAATGTTGGTGGCTCTTGAGGTAAGGAGGTACATGTCTAAGGACGCCTTCAGCATCTACTCCCAGGTGTTGACTGATCCGATGAGTAAATCATATAGCCACTCCTTGGTCGCATGTGCTAAACCAAAGGGAAATGTGTTTACCTTGAGTTGTTTTATTGTGACTCTCACTAGCCACATGCCCAGACATGCTATGAGGAATTTCTTGAGAAACTTGTTTAGGTCAGTGATGTAGCTTGATCCCAAAGATAGCATCTCAAACACCTATGAAAATAGGCAATGCATAGATTGGCCTAGGTTTAATCTCAACCTTCATCTCATCATTTAGATAGTTAATGCAAAGCAAATTAGGATTGAAAGTAGGAGTTGTAATCTCCTTTAATGTGTGTTAAT
The DNA here is from genome assembly GCA_028565735.1 of Pinacopodium congolense. Taxonomy (NCBI): domain Eukaryota; kingdom Viridiplantae; phylum Streptophyta; class Magnoliopsida; order Malpighiales; family Erythroxylaceae; genus Pinacopodium; species Pinacopodium congolense. The sequence continues at coordinate 16,379 of JAOXYD010142708.1, forward strand.
GTGGCTCTATGATTTCTTCTGCTTCCTCTTCCTTTATAAAATCGTCCGAACTCTCTTCAACTTCTTCTTAGAATGAAAAGGAACTACTTCTCTCAAGAAGATGGGAATAGGTAGCTCACTCACTATGATGAAACCTAGTGCGATCTGCAATAGGAGAAATAGAAAAATGGTTAGATAGAGAAAGTAATGAACCTTCATTTTCCTCAATAAATTTATGTAATTGTATATATTTTAAAGAACTGTCAGACATGCAAAATAAAAAAAAGAGTGATAAAGATTGGCAAAAATAAAAATAAAAATAACACAAGAAATGATAAATAACACATGCCAGCTCCATAATAATATTGTGGAAAATTTGGTAGTTCATTGCTAACTATCAAATAATTAACCTAACTAGACCTCACTATATCGTATGATAAGCTGGATCTATCCACAAGGAGGTAAAATGCAATTACTATTTCAAATATTTTATGGGAAAGTTAGGGTCGAACTACAAGGAACTATAATTTGAATGTTGTATGGAAAATAAAAGCAAAAAGCCTTAATTAAATGAAAGCTAAATGAGTTAAAATGCAATGAACGTAGTTAAAGATGTATACATAATGCAAAATATGATGAAACTAAAAACAATATCAAAGAAATGGGTAGAAGGCATCATCGAGTTTTTGGGACAATTATTGATCCTCGAATCTAAAAAAAAGGTGTTCTAATTAAGATGTTAACCTATGGATCCAAAAAGACTCTTGAATCCTAAGTTCCTAAAAAATAGATAAATCTAATAAGCTCTAGAAATACCCTTAACGTTGCTATAACCTAAAATAAGCTCTCTAAATTTAATAGATAAGAAGAATTCGGGAATAAAGAACATCTAACTTAGTCCAACAAGACACAAGTTCAGAAAGTGTAACCTAAAGGATTAGAACCTTAAATTAATTGGTTAAGTGTGCCTATAAAATTGATTAATCTATTGCTACTTATTGAAATCACTAACAACTATTATCCACCAAAAACATCAGTTCTAGCAATTAAATTAGGAATTATGAAAAGGGTGATCAAGACTAGAAAATAATCCTTAATCTTTGACATTAAACCTAAGTTTCAATTCATCTTATGCTTAGAAATACCAATTCAAGAAAAGACTAATCACATTCTCACTAATCATTATCTATTATCACTTTAATACCTTCAAACCCTTAAACATTAGCCACACACATTAATTAAAATAAAAAAATAAATTTAATGTAAACATGCTAAAAATATAAAGAAAGTAATGGACATTATGATTTAACAATAAATCTAATGGAAACCTAAGGTTATTCTTCTAACAATTAGCTTAATTCAAATCGACACATAAAATCCAAATTAAACATACTAAAACAAAACATCCATCACTTCAAAAATAAAATAAAACATATATTAGATAATTTAAAACTTAAGAAAATTTATAAATTTCAACTATAAGGCATAACCCAATAAAAAAAACCATAAATTAAAGAAAAATAATAAGATGATCTACCATTCAACTAGTAATTAATAAAAATAGGACTGAAATAATAAGAACCCAAGCTTAAACAATTAAAATAAAGACTGGAAATGGAAAAGAAAGACACCACTTGAATTATAATCAAGAATCCATACATTGTCGTTGAAGTTTAAGCTCAAAACACATCAAACATCTAATCTAAACATAATATGGCATGAAAATACGAAAATAAAATAATAAAAATATTTAACAAGTGCAAATAAACTGCAATACTACCTCAATGAACTAACTAAATAGATTGAAAATTGAAATCCAATCATAATCAAAACCCAACCTATAGCCTTAAGAATATGAATAAATTGCAAGAACAAGATGAAAGATTAAGAAAATGGTTATGGCTACAGTGATGATGTCGAATCGACCTTATGTTTAGCCTTTTATACCCTTTCTAATTAAGGTAAAACCTAAGAATATGAAAGGTCCATTTTTCACTTTTTATTTTTCACTGTCAGCTTGTTTAACAATGGTTCATAGCCTTTAATGATTGTCTGCTCTGAACCACCGTTGGGGGTCTAGTCTTTGTCCTTTAATGGTGGCCTGCATAGATCACCGTTGACCAGCTTCAGACTGTTGTTAATTGTGCAGATGGATAGCCCTTACTCCATTTTTGCTCTAATTCCTTCTAAAACTTGATGCTTTGATTTAGAATTTATGTCAAAAGATTAAACCTGTCATTTAACATATAACAACACAAATTGAGCCTTTTTAAACCAAAAATAGAGATGAATTCAAGTTAATTAACAATAAAAAGCACAAAAAAAATTCTTCCCTATTAAACCCAAAACAATAATCTTTCAAGTGGAAAAAGGGAAATCAAATACAATCCTACTTTTGTGACGGATAAAAAGTAGCACCTTTACTAATAGCAAAATCAATTATTTTAATCCCGAAACCAAGCCCGTGAATTTCTCAATCATAATTGAAGCATAAAAAACCTAAAAACTTGCTTGATAAAAAACAACGCTAAAAGGGATAAAAAATGCAACACATTCAAACTAAAAAAAGTTTAAGCTCTTTCTTAAGTTTATACAAATGAAAATATTAATCTAAAGCTCATTTAATGCTTTATCACTCACTAGAAACTCATAAAGATTTTTTTTAACTCCCTTAGAATACCTATTTATAAACTCCACAAGCTTAAAATGCTATTAGTTGCTCAAACTAGTCATTATACATATCAAACTAGTTTTTACAATATTCATGGACACCACAACAGCACCTTATAATGGTTTCATTGTGTACTAACATTTATCGTCCACAACACTTGGACTATAATAGTGGTAGAAGAACTCCCTATTTTTCTCCTAAATGACCACTACAATTGTCCATAACTTGACTACAATGGAGGCTTCAACAGCACCGTTAAATACCATTATTGGAAGCCATCAAGACTTGTTATAAACTTTCAAAACTTGACCAAATCACTTTCAGTCACTTCCAAAAACCAAAAAAATTATCTTACACAAGTTTAAAAATGTTCCCCATAATGTTTTGGTGATCAAGATTTTTGAATAAAATCCAAGAACTCAAAATTCCTTGATCCATCCAATTTGAAGCACAATTTAAAATCTTCATTTCAAAACCAATTTCAAACTATTCCTAAACATACCAAAACATTTTATTTACTACAAAATCAACTCATATACTTTCAAATCATTTTCTAAGTGATTTTAAATATCAAAACATGTTAATTAAACTCATACGCAAAATTTTTCTTGGTTAAGGAAATTTTTATCCTAAACAATTTCCAACATCTTTCAAAAATTTCCAAACTCTCTTAAAGAATTCAAAAGTAATCTTTTCACTTTAAAAATAATTCATAAAAATTCTAAATCTTTCAAAGTTGATTTAGATAAAAACATTTCAATTAGAAAAAAAAGTCTTTGTTATGCAAATTTAGGCACAAAATCATTTTCACCTTAAAATAAACTAAAAAAAACTTTAGAAAGTACTTTGAAACATCAATAAGATTACTTTAAAACAAACCACCAAATTTTCTCTTGATTATGATACTCCGTAGCTATGTGAAACCCTAACCTAATCATATTATGAAAATTTAATAGAAAAACCCATCTAAACTTTAAAAATGATGATCAAAATCCCAAATTCAAATAATTATTCAAACTTATGAGACTTTTAATCATTGATAAGATAAATGCAAGCTTGGAAATAAAAATACAAATCTAAAACAATTTAATCTCCTTCTCCTTTATCTTGATCTTCCATCTTGATCTTCCATCTTGATCTTCTTATTAATTCTTGCTTCATTTCCCTTTTTATTTATGAAAAAAAGTTCCTCCTTGGGTCCATCATAATTTCTTACACAATTTGCATTATTGAAACTATATAACAAACTTGAACTAAAATATTATTAATAAAGATGTTTTGTTGTCATCAAAACCAAAGACTGAAACCTTCGTTGGTTTAAGAATTTTGATTAATGTTATGAAGAAATCATTTTTGGTAGAAGAGTTATGGTTGCAACTTAATTCTTTTAAGCAACAATTATTAATGATCGTTACTTGACATTATCATTTTTAATAAGTCAAAAGTGTTCATGATCACCATCCTTTGATAGAAAAAGTACATTTGGTGTATGCCATTTTTTAGAAAATACATTAGTTTCAGGGTTTTGTAAAAACAAAATTTTGTTGCATTATCTACGGTGGAAACTGAATATGTAGTTGTCAGTAGCTGTTGCATTTGAGTATTTTGACTTAGACAACAACTTAAGGATTATGGTCTGCATCTTGATAGAATTCTTATTTGATGTGACAATACAAGTACGATTTGTTTGACCAAAAACTCATACAGCATTATAGGACGAAGCATATAGAAAATTGATATCATTTTATTCGTAATGATGTGCAAAATGGATATATTGAACTTGAAATTGTTGATTCATTATATAAATTGGCGGATATTTTTACTGAATCCTTATAAGAAGATCGCTTTTGCACAATTAGACTAGAAATAGGTATGATTAATGGTCACTCCCTATGATCTTTTGTATTGATTCTAAAAAATAGGGAGAGGTACGTGATATTAAAAAAATTTTGTTTATCGTATGCATGAATTTATAGGGAGTTTGAACTTTTACATTCTTTTATGAAGTATTGCAACTCTTATGTAATTTAGGGGTAGTTTGTATTTGTTTTAATATCACATGATTTTGTCGTCACCAAAAAGAGGGAGATTTTTTAATCAAAGGAAGTTCCACCTTATTTTGATGATGACAAAACATCTTTGCTACTACTATTCTTGTTTCAGTGTATTTAAGGATAGGTTGATCAGAACATTTTAGTAAGAACTTTTAATTTTCTAGATAAAGTAGGGATTGGTCGACCGGAAATAAGCACTGAAGTTAGCATCGACTGATCGAAGGAAGATCAGTCGACCGAACCATGGAGATTGATCGATCGATCGAATGAACACTTTGATGAAGATCGGCTAACCGAATAAATACCAGTTGACCAAATGAAGACTGGTTGACTGAACGATGACTATCAGTCGATTGAGTGAACAAATTTAGAAGACCGGTCAACTGAAAATTACCTATCGGTCCACTGAACAAAGAAGATTACACAGCAGATTATCATTAACGGTCTTATTACATAACAGTCATAAGATTTACCCAATGGATAAATTAGTAAATGAAGAGATGAACATTACAATAGCTCTTAATCCTAATTAACTAGTGTAAAATGTGGATTAAGTAAAGAAAAAAAGACCTAAGTTAGTATACAAGTCAAGAGGTTGAGTACAAAGTCTGATCAAAAGTTGAGATTGAAGTGTATACGTGGTTAAGAGTGTTTTGTTTATCAAGTTTTGTGTAACTTGAATTCTTTCTTCGACTGAGTAGTTGCTTTGTCTTTGTAAGGTTATTCTTAATAGTTTAAAAAGGAGTATTTTGAGGATATTCTTGAGCCAACAAAAAGAACTTGTCAAAAGGTTATTCTTGAGCCTTGAAAAAGAAAAGAAGATTATCCATTAGTAAAAAAAGAGTTTGTAAGTTGTTATTTAATTTACTTTTATGTCACTTAATTTTTTTCAATAAGTACAAGTTCATTTAATTTATTTTAAATAAGTACCAGTTCATTCTATCTTATTTCTTTCATATTGGTTTATTTAGCTTCCACAAATTTACTGTTAATTTTATTCTTATGTGTTTACTTAAATTTTATTGTAGATCATAATTCACCCCCTCTTAGGTGTCATTTAGGACCAATAATTAGTATCAAAGAATAAGTCTCATTTTACGTATAAATTCTAGCAAAATTTGAGGAAACTCCAAATGGCATAATTCATGAATTTTATAGGTTCTTCGTAAAGCTTAGATGGGCATAATCCATATAGAACATGTTACTTCGATGATGAAAATTGGGTTTTAGAAATGAATATGGAATTGGAACTATTTAAACGAAACAAAGTTTGGACCTTAGTACTTAGACCCGTAGGTCATCCTATAATAGGCACTAAATGGATGTTTAAGAATAAACTAGATGAATAAGGTAACATTGTTATAAACAAAGCAAGACTTTTAGCTAAAGGGCATAACCAAGAAGAAGGAATAGATTATGATGATACGTTTGCCCCCGTGATTAGGTTAGAAGCTATTAAACTACTTCTTGCATTTGCATCTCACATGGGTTCTAAATTGATTCAAATGGATTTAAAAAGTGTGTTTTAAATTGATTTATTCAAGAAGAAATGTATGTTGAACAACCCCCCAGTTTTGATCGTCATGATGTTCTAGACATGTGTGAATAGGAAATGAATTCATATTAATTCTAAGAGGATGGCTATGGCTAAGCTTTCCCGGGAGAGGAGCAAGGCTAGTCAAAAGTTCAAGCTTCTAGTCAAAACTAGTCAACTTGTTAGACTTCTAGTCAAATCTGAGTCAAAGTTCGAGCTTTTGGTCAACTTGTCAGACTTCTGGTCAAATATGGGTCAAAGCTCCAGGTTCTGGTCAAAAAGCCAATGTTCAAGCTAAGTTTTTGGTCAAAATTCAATGTTTAAGCTATTTAACTTGTCCAGGAGAGACCATTTGTGAGAGCAAGTGAATAAAGAAGATACTTTAACAACTTGGAATTTCACATTTTACGAGGTGAGATTTCAATGCTTTGCATGATTAATTCTTTTAAGTGTTGTTGGTGTGAGTTCAGGAGACAACCCACTACTCATATACATGTCCATACGTCCATTCCAGAAAGCTTAACACTAGGTCAAATGTTTTTTACCAAGGCCAAAGCTATACTAACATGTGGACCAACCAAGACCAAATCCAAAGGGCTGCTTCCCATGTGCCTCCAATTTGCTGGACTAAGACGTTGATGCTGGAGAGAGCCAGCTACACCTTCTCCAACTGCAAGACCAACCCACCAGCTGGACACTAAGTCCTCCAGTCCAAGAAGCAGCAGACCAGTCCACCTAGCCCTAGATGCAGATAGCAGCTGGAAATAAAAGAAAGAAACACAGACAGCCCTAGAGACCAGTAATTTCAGATAGAAAATGAAGACAACGAGAGGCTTTAGGCGCAGACACAGAAAAAAGAGCAGAACAGCCAAAGGGAGATGTAGAAAATAAGAAAAGAGAAATAGAGACAACCCTAGGATAGAATTAAAAATGGAGGCACAGAGAACAAAAAAAAAAAAGAGAGAGGTGAGACGGACAACAACGCACAGGGAGGCGCAGCAAAAGATGGAGGCAGCGGCAGATAAATAAGAAGAAGAGGCGAATAGCAACATAGCAATGCACAGGAGGAGAGGAGCAGCACACAGAAATTAATCATCCAAGCTTCCTCTTCAAGCCACCAAACTTCAAGGGTTCTTTCAATATTTATTTATTTTTCATATTTATTTTGCTTTTATTTTTATTTCTTATTTTTATTTATTTATTTTATATTTGGAAAAATATGGATATGATTGAACTTATTTTTATTATTAAGAGTGGATAAAATATTTTTAGGATTTATTGTTTGAATTATTTGGGACCCTTTAGTTATTAATTTAATTTTATAAATATTTGTGTTATTTATTAAGTTTAAACCCTACAACAAATCGAGAGAGTGAGTTGGGTAATTTGTATTAGATGTATAATGAGAGTTGGCATTTAATAGACCTATAGACAATAAGATATTAATTTATTAAGAAGAGATTTCAATAAATTGATAAACTGCCAATAGGATAGCTTCACATCTAGTTAAATGTTTAGGAAAGGCTTTGCATTTCGAGAGATCTCAAAGTTAAACCTAGATTATTTAATTAGTGATATTTAGTTGCACCTTGAAAGATGATAGCTAAAATATTAAGAAATCTTAGGCCAAATATAAATTAGATCAATTAACCAAAGGGAAACAAATAAGGATAATGACAAATCCTATTATTAAATCTTGTTTTTTTTCCAAATTTTCATTTGCGGTGTTGGGATTGATTGTGTTGCTTACTATTGCTTCTAAATTTGTCTGCGTCTTATTTATTCCTTTTTATTTTATT
>JAOXYD010142709.1:0-10693 GCA_028565735.1 Pinacopodium congolense
AATTAGATTAATTAACCAAAGGGAAACAAATAAGGATAACGACAAATCCTATGCTTAAATCTTGATTGTTTTTCTCCGAATTTTCTATTTACTGTGTTGCGATTGGTTGTGTTGCTCGCTCCTGCTCCGAAATCTATCTGCATCTTCTCATTTATTTTTTTTATTTAATTTTTTAACTAGATTTCTTGAACAAAGTGTACACCAAATTAATAGGGTGTCTAGATATCAATCCTCATGGGATCGATATTCATTCTTTACTACAAGTACGACCCATATACTTGCGGTTTTGAGCATAAAACTCATAGTAGTTTGTGTTTTACAAATTACTCTCAACATTTAACGCTCCATTTCTCCCCTAAAAGATAACGAAAGTTACTATTGACATTGATGTTAAACTGCAACATCGAATTGAAGCAACACTTAATTGATACAAAGGAATGAAGGCTTTATCCAATGGTTATACATCGGGGCGGGGGCGTAGATGCTGATTATCCCTTACACAATAGCCTAAATGTTGAGCCTGCACTATCTCATATCTCCAAAAATAGTGAGCCTCGCGACTTAACTTGTAGCCTCTAAGTGATAGGCTATCTGGAGCTGCAGAAGATTCAAAGAGTGAGAAAAGGCATAAATCTAAATGGAAAAAGAAAACCTCTTCTTCTTTAACCTAACCCTCATGCCTTTAGCTCCTTGGAATGTGTAAAAGATCGATGACCCCTCAAAGCATATGGAAATTCAAGACTTTAACAACAATAATAAGCCAAGTATAGTTGGCCTTTTGAATACTAAATTGGTAGTAGATAAGTATAAGAATAACGCTTTCATTAAGGCTCAATGGCAGCTCATGACCAATCATCATTCTAATCATTAAAAAATGTGCTTGCTATTTTTGACACTACTTATTTTTATGCTAATAATTTGGAAATAACTAATCACCTTATTCATCTAGATGTGCACCTCAAAGTCAGGGGATCAGTTTGGTTTTTTCTCATTTTGTTTATACTCCTAATCATGTTTTGAAAGAGCTCACATATAAGATTCATTAAGACAGCTGGTAGCTAGATCCTTAGATCATCTTTAGAAACTTTAACTACATCCTCTGGTCTCATAAAGCTGATGGAGGAACTTGTCTATCCTAGATTTATAACGACTTAAAGCATGTGTTCGAGATATTAAGGTGACAAACATCACTCATATTGGTGAGTTCTACAACTGGAACGATTGACAGCAATGCAACACTACATTTACAAGAAATTAGACCATGCCGTAGTTAATAACCATGGCTATCCACTTTCCATTCTTATAAGGACAATTTCACATCTCCTTTAATATCTGATAACTCTCCCATTTTAATTAAAGATTTGTTTATAAATAAGAAACTTGCTCATCCTTTATATTCAATAACTATCTAATTGGAGTATGAGGATTATCCGAAGCAGTCAACAAGGGAATGTAGCATCGTATCCAAGGCTTTAAATGTTTTGAACCAAAAGTTAGTTTCACCTTTGTTTTCGTTATGACAAAATAGCTTCAGTAATGTATTTATTGAGTTTTTTTTAATGTTTTTTAAGATAGGTGAAGAAACAAGTCATACAGTATGTGGTCAAGAATTAAAGTGAAAGAATGTGAAGCCCTAAAGTTAGAAACTTCGCTTAGAGGTTATGAAGGATATGGAAATGATTAAAGACCAAAGTTCATGGAAGAAATGAATTGGGAATGAACTTGAAGATTAGAGATAGAAGATCATGTTCAAGAGTAGAATTCAACAGGTTGCTATGAGTGAATAGTGATACAATTCTTCCCTTAGTCTTACTATAGATTGAAAGGGCTCAATCATGCATATGCATTCAAATTTAGTATTTGCATATATAATGCAAAATCAAGAGGTGTTGTTTACTCTTGATGATTATGGAAATCCTCATGAGGATTTAACGAATACATGTTTTTATTACATGTGTGTGTTGATGAATTGATGAATGAATAAATAAATTAGTCTGATTAATGATTTGGTAAATTGGTTAAGTTTATATAACTTACATAATTAAGTTTTAATTTTTATGAATTGGATAAAGATTGTTTAAATTGAATTTTTAAGAAGTGAAGTTGAATTAGTTATATGTGATAAGATGTTTGAAATTGGTAAGAATAAACTATTAAGGTAATTTGGTAAGTTAAATAAACTTTGTTGTGTTAAATTGTGTATTTAGAATGAATTAGCTTATGTTATAATATGTTGAGATGTATTAGATTGTTTTAAGGAGAAAATTAGAATATGTTTGGTATGTTTCAGGATGAAATAGGCCAAAGTATGCTGACTTAGATGAGGTCGGTTGACTGAATAATATATATCATTCAACCGAATAACCTAAAGGCTTTGGTCAACAGATAATGACAAAAATGAGGTGACGCTGGAGAACAATCATATTTTACAATGCTAAAAACATTTAATGAGTTATAATGTTATTAAATGGTAATATAATGGGTATATAGAAGTTTTTAGGTATAAATATGTTTTGTATATCTTGTATTGGATATGGAAAACATTGTGGAAAATTTATACAAGTGTTTTCAGTATTCTTAAGAGTGTTTATGAGCTTTTTCTAAAGTTGTATGTTGAGTTTGTTTGTGAATTCATTCTTAAATTTTGTGTGAGACTTGAACACCTCGGTGAGTCAATAAATTGATGTTCCGTAAGGATGTTTGTGAGTTTTATGGAGTTGGAAGATTAAGGGTGGATTGTTGTAAGTTTATTCTTGAGCATAAAAGAAGAGTATTATGAGGTTATACTTTAGTCTTAGCAAAGGGAGTGATAGGTTATTCCTTAGACATGAAAGGAAAAGTGATAAGTTATTCTTTAGTCTTGAAAGGAAAAGTGAAGGTTATCCTTGAGCCTTGAAAAATGATTTTCATACTAATGTTGTATTTTGTTGCAATAGTGTAAAAATCTTAATAAGTAGAGTTAAGAACTAAACGTAGGGGCAAGTGGACCACTTGGAATTAGGATAAATCGTTTGTTTCTCTCTTCCTTACTCTTTTACTTTTATACTCTTAGTTTATATTATCATTTAATTTAATTATCTAAATTGTTGTTTAGCTTCCATATTTAAATCAACAGGTAAAAGATTAAGTTGTTTAACTAAGATGAATGTTTTATATACCTAATTCACCGCCCACATAGGTGCCATATAGGGGTAACAATTTGTATTAGAACCTAGGTCTCACATTGGTTTAATTTTAACAAATTAGTGAGTAAAGATTATGACACTTAATTTAGATGCATCCTCTTTGTTTAATGGAAATAATTTTATAGAATGAAAAATTAAAATGAAAAATTATTATTTAAACCTAGGAGAAAATTATTTCAAAATCATAAAAGTGGTCCTTATAGACATTGAAAGCCCATAGAAATTTTATCATTAAAATATGTATTAGAATTAGATGATGTTGAGTATAAGCTTATTTCATTTCATCTTTTGGATATTTTTTGGATACCTTGCTATCTACCATAAGTGTACAAGTGTTTGAAAAATTTGCATCATGATGTGAAAGTGCTCAAGACATGTCACGTGCATTAGAAGAAATCTATCAAGACGAGGAAAAGGAAAACGAACATAAAGAAGTAGCCTTCTTATGCTTCTTGGATGACCAGGTACATACTTTCACTATTGTTTGTAATAATGATGTATCTTTTTCTTCTAAATCTCATGATAATGATGATGAATGTGATATAGAATATACTTATGAAGAGTTTTTAAAATATATAAAATCCTTGGAAAAGAAGAAAAATAAGTGGTAAGATAAATATTATAAAACCTTGAACTTAATTGATGAATGTAGATTAGAAAATAAGGTGTTTATAAAAGAAATAGAATCAAAGAATGCAATGGAATGTGAGGTATAAAAATTGATAAAAGAGAATAGAAATCTAAATAATATGTTAAAATTGATAAATTTGGATGGTTGTGAAGTTAAAATGAGAGAGGAAAATAGGTTTCTTAGAATGGAGATAAATTCCCTTAAGGATTCACAAGCTAAATTCACTCAAGAGAATAAGAAATTTGAAAACATTTTGAGTAGACAAAAGGTAATAAAAGATAGACATGGTTTAGGTTATATTAATGATAATGGGCCTTCTTCTCTAAATTTATAGGCCTTTTTCATCTAGCTCTCATCATAAGAAGAATCATCATGCATTTTTATATACATTAAGACCATTGTATAGAAAGAATGTGTAGATGCCTAAAAGGTGACATGATTTCTTTGTTAATGCACATCATAAAAATGATGCATATAGGTTTTTTACTTCATATGCTCCGTATGATCATATATATGTATCTAAAAATGTTTATAATGTTTATCCTAGGATGTGGAATGCATCTCATGCATATCCTAGACAAGAATTTTATTAAAGACACCAAGAAATGCATATAGAATTAACATAAGAACTAATTATTGTTACGGTCTAAACATAGTAATATAAATCAAATGCTAACCTAGACCAACTGAGAGATAAGCATAACTCGTCAACAAGTAGTAAATAAAACGGTAAGAACCAAGTATCGTGCTTAGGGCATTCCAATATGCAATGTAATTAATTTAAAGGACGTAAAATTACTTAGAAGATCAAGAATTGATTTATTGAAAGGTTTAATCAAACAAACAAGGAAAGCACGATAAGAAAATATGAAAGACGCAAGGTATGAGCTAAATGCAATGAACTAGACCGAATGATAGACAAATGACTGAGGCATTGGACCTCAATTGTATTAGGCACTTAAAAGTGATGATAGTACATAGATTCAAGATCTACCTCACTTTAACAAGTTATACCCAAGGTTCCTAGGTATTCCTTCTCTTCTTAATTCTTAATTTGTCTAGTTGGTCCCTAAATAAATTGGAATAAAGAGAATTAAACTCAAGAGGCCTAAAATTTAATCTATTAATCCTACGTATCCTAGGGCAAAATCCTAAGGTTAGTCTACACTTAGTCTCAAGTATATTGCTTAATTGGTTTTCTAGAAGTTAAACCTCAATGATTAAGACATTAAATTACCTAAGGCATTAATCTAGGTGATTAACCTAAACAAGGCTCAATAAGCATCCAATTAAACAGGAATCATCAACACAAAAATATAACCTAATCTAATATTGGCCTTAACCTCAACCAGACACACCTACTGACATATATTCATCAATATAACACAAGTCATGGTCAAAACTAATCTTTATATTGATTAAATCACAAAATAAAAAAATTAGACAAATATTCAAGCTATAGAATAAAAAAAAATCCTACTAAAAATTAAACACATAAATACAAAAACTAAAAAATTAAATTCGTCGAAAGATCCATAAATATTAAGAATAAAATGAAGAAATAAACTAAAATAGTAGCCAAATGGATGGATTGAAAAGCTCCAGCCATCTCCTCCCAAAGGCTTTATGGTCTAGTGCCAGAGAAGAAGAAAACTACAGCTAAACTGATGCTAGAAAGGGAGCATCGCTTGGATGTTCACCAATACACTAGTCTGCAATCGTCACTCAATTTCTGAATGTGTATTGCTATCTTTGTAAGAATTCCCTCTTGCAGCATTAAATTGTCGATTAAATACTCTAGGGAACTATGCCCTTTTAATGGAAGGCCACTATCGAATGCATGAAATGCAGGAGCTAAAACGCTGGACTCTAAGATCGGTCGACTGATATAGATGGTTTGGTCGACCGAATGCATTGAAACTAAGGATCGGTCTACTAATGTAAATGGTTCGGTTGACTGAATAAAGGACTTGGTCGACCAATGTCGAAGATTTGGTCCACCAAATAAAAGACTTGGTCGACCAAATGCTGAGATCGGTCAACTGACTAAAGGCATTATGTAGCACCAGACTTCCTACATCATTTTACTCCAATAAAGCTCAAATCTCCTCCAACTTTCTTCTAATAAAGCATACACCTAAAATATAAAAAAATAACCTTATATTGGTGTTATTAAACTATCAAATAGGCAAAAAATACAATAAAATATGAATTCAAAACTAATGAAAATGCCCATCAACAACACCCCTACACTTGAATCGTTGCTTGTCCTTAAGAAACTTAAACACAATCACAATATTCTGTCAATTCATTTTAAAAAAGAATCAAGTGTATGCCACCCTTCAAACTTTGACAAACTTAAACATCCATCTACTACATATAACATAATTGGTTTTTGTTAATGCCCATAAACAAAGTTAAAAGGAGATACCATTGATCAGAAGTAAGAATAAAATTAAAATAGATTTTCCTTACAGTATTCCCTCATGTCACTCAAGTGTATAAGGCTTGTGTTTCACTCAAGGTTTCCTTTAAAATACTACACTACCATAGGTTTGAAAATTTACCAATTTTCCTCTACATAGAGTACATGCTATCATGGATCAAAAGGGCTTTTACTTAGGGTTGTAATGGGGCTTAGGTTAAGGTAAGATAATAAGATCAGAGGCAAATCACAAGCATTCATAAAGCACTAAGTAAAATGGAACAATCAAATAGAAATTATGAGATGTGCAAACAGAAACACGGGACTATAACTACTCATCACTATCCAGTGCTACTATTTCATCTTAGCTTTCTTTTTCTTCTTTGAATAACAATAAACATAAAAGAATATAGTAGTAGCTCAAATCAATAACAATTGAGTAGATATACCTCTAAAACACCATAGAATAGCATATAAAGCAAAAGTCCTTAAATCAAAGACATGAAATACTTAGTACTTCATTTAACTTGTGAAAGGGTAAGGCTAAAAGGCTGTCAGGTTTCAATGAAAGGTGAATAATTCAAAAACAAAAAGAAGGTATCAAAGGAAAAATGACTTGGTGGGTCATTTAAGTTAAAGGGTTAAAAACAAATAAGGCCTTGATCATATCCATAAAGCATAAAACTAGTAGGATAAAATAGGTTTAGATTAAGATCCAAGGTAATCCACATAGAGAAGCATCACACACAACAAGTAAAATAAATTACTATGAGATGCAGTCATATAGCTTAAATCTTCTCAAGTGCTTAAATGAAAATCCATCAAAATTCTATATATTTCCTCATCAGTCAAGCATTAGTTATCGACTATGTCTATCCATTCAGCTACTTCAATTCACATGACACCCGATCCATTCAAGTAGTTTAATCCATGTTCAAGCATACAACTCAATTCTCAATCAAACTACTATGATAGAATTGCATGGTGAAATATTCAAGTGTGTCACTCATAGCACCCCTCACAGCATAAAAATATCTCAATCCCCCCACACTTAATCTGAACATTGTCCCTAATGTTCATATAGTCAACAATCTAACACATTATAGGTCAAGAAATATTTGCCACCAACCATGCAAAACCTAAAGAAAACTCAAAACAATTCAAAGAAATACATTATGATATAAAGAAATGCAAAGGAAAAGAAAAAAAAACTACAATCTTATTGAAAAGCACGCAAAATGGTCAAGGAGGAGGAGGTGAAGTGTTATGAAGAGACAATTTCTCCTCAGAATTATCCCTAAACTTAGGCACATACAAATTGGCTTGTTGTTAATTTACCTTGAAAGGGTTTTAATTTCCTCGCTATACCTCGAGAACCCCTAATGGAAAGACTTATATAACCTCGAATAGACCATACCTCCTGGATTTAACATTCCTTGGAAAAAGACGAAGGCAAGAGTTATAAATTAGTACATGGTCACCTATCTGAAGTCACGATGGAGGAGCTTCTTATCATGCCATTTCTTCACCTGCTCCTTATATAACTTCAAATTGTTATAAGCATCCAAACGAAACTCTTTAAGCTCGTGAAGTTGCATAATTCTCTTAGCACCTACAGAAGACAAATCAAAGTTAAGAAATTTTGTTTTAATGCGGTTCTATATACCCAAAGTGCATCATCTATCTTTAAAGACTAGTTTGTCCTAGAATCACTAACATTTTTCTCTAAGATCTTCTTTAATTCCCTATTCAAGACTTCCACTTACCCACTAATTTGGGGGTGGTATGGTGTGACAACTTTATAGGTCACCCCATACTTGGCTGAAAGGGAATAAAAAAACTTGTTGCAAAAATGCGACTCCCCGTCACTTATGATAGTCCTAGGTATGCCAAAATGTGTAAAACTATTTTTTTAAAAGCTTGATAACACCTCTAGCCTTATTTGTGAGTAATGTCTTTACTTCCACCCACTTGCTAACATAATCCACGAAATCCAAAATGTATTGGTGGGAGTAAGACTTAGGGAATGGTCCTATGAAATCTATGCCTCACACATTAAAAACCTCACAAATAAAAATGTTAAAAAATGGCATGTCATGTTTTTTACAAATGTTCCCGACCCTTTGGCATCTATCACCAGACTTGACAATAGCATATGCATCCTTAAACAATGTAGGCCAATAAAGACCACACTCTAGGACCTTAGGAGTTTTCCTAGATACACCATAATGTCCCCCAACCTCTCTAGCATGACAATGATGTAACACAGAGGACATTTCCTCCTTATAAATGTAACACCTAACAATTACATCCATATAAATCTTGAATAAAAAAGGATCATCCCAAAGATAGTGCCTTACCTAACTCAAGAATTTATTCTTTTGGGAGTAAGAAAAATAGTGGGGATATATATTAACAACAACATAGTTCACAAAATTTGCAAAGTAAGAGTGGCTGACACAGCCAGCAAATGTTCATTAGGAAAGATCTCTTGGATGTCCTTGTGTTTTCTCTCCATGTTTGTTTCATCCAACCTTAACAGGTTATCATCTGCAAAGTTCTTAGCTTTCTTCTTATCCCTCGACTCAATGTCAAACTCTTATAAAATTAATACCCAATGAATCAATCTTGGTTTTGGCACCAAGTTTTGTCATCAAGTACTTTAAAGTTGCATGGTCAGTATAAATAAGGACTTTAAACAAAATCAAATATGATCAAAATTTATCAAAAACAAAGACAACCGCCAACATCTCCTTTTTTGTAGGGGTGTAGTGGCGTTGTGTGCTATTTATAGTATTGCTTGCATAATAAACATGATGAAAAATCTTACCATGTCGTTGGTCTAACACAACCCACTGTAAAATCACTTGCATCATACATCAATTCAAATGAAAGAGACCAATAAGGAGATACAAGAATAGGAGCAATCATAAGCATATCCTTTAACAATTGAAAAGATGTCATACACCTATCAATAAAAACAAAAACAACATCTTTTTCAAACATCCAAGTTCCTGTTGGATGACTTTTGATTTTGCATCCAAACCTCAGTGTTGTGTATGTACTTTGAAAGTAACTCTTTAAATTTGGATTTTTCTACTAGCATAGAACTAGTAGCCTTGAAACCAGGAGGTGGCCCCTTCTGAATGTTAGAAAGTTGTGCTGCTTGATCATTTCTCTATAAAATTTTGGGGTGATTCCTCCATCCAGGGTTTTAAGTGTTGGAATATAGATCCCATCTCTGTTTATTGAAATTTCCCATATAATGAACCTCTTCTTGTTTCGGGGAAAATGGATTTCCAATCTGACAGTCTAAAGACTAATGTGAATATCCACCACAGTGCTCACACATAGTATAACTCTTCATCGATAAACTAACTCCACCCTTTACACTGTGCATCAAATTATCAAACTTTCTTATCAACACATCCATCTAAGTAGAGAAGGCTACTGTATTATCCACAACATGAATTCCAGCAGGTCTTCTAGGATGTCTCTTTGCATGGTACTGAAAATTGCTAGTGACCATCTCATCTATCAGTCTATAAGCCTAATTTGGGGTCTTTCTCATCAGACTACCTCTAGCTGTTACATCAATAGTACTCCTAGTGGAAGGAGTCATTCCAATATAAAATGTGTTGACCTATTGCCAAGTGGTGAAGCCATGACTAAGGCACTGCATCAATATGTCTCTGAATCTCTCCCATGCCTCATATAAGCTCTCGTTCTCATACTGTGTGAATAAAGAGATCTCATTCTTCATTTTGGAACCCTTGGCAGGTGGGAAGAATTTAGGTAGAAATAATCTCATCAACTCATACTAAGTTGTAATGGACCCTAACTGTATTAAAGCCAAACAGGCTTTGACCTTATCTCTAATTGAAAATGGGACAAGCCTATCTCGTCAATTAGGCAAAACATTTACATTTCTTAAATCATCAAAAAAATGCTCTACATGCCCAAAACATGAACATAAATGCCAAGAGTCCATATGCATTTCCATAAACATACCTTGGTCTAGAATAATCAAAACTTCTAATTTTTCCATATTAATTATAATGAGGTCTCCTGTTGTTCCTACATGCATTTCTAGGTCTAAACATTTTTCCTTGACAAAATTGTTACCTAGAATATGCATGAGATACAGGTAATGCCCTATTATGAGCATGATACACATTTCTAGAAACATTCATACGAGTAGGAGGGGTATATGAAATGTAAGGCCCATGTGAATCATTGATTTTTTCACAATTGTATGGAAATGATGTATATTTTTAGGCATATGCACATTATTTGTATGTAAATGCTCTTGATGCATACATAAATGCATGATGATTCTTCCTATAATGAGGGCCGAGGAACAATTTTAATGGATGACCTAGTTTTTTCTTCCTCTAAGTTCTTTCCTTTAACAAATTTAGTCATACTAAAGAAGGGTCTATTGCCACTTGT
>JAOXYD010142720.1:0-10693 GCA_028565735.1 Pinacopodium congolense
TTGCTTGTAGATGAAAATGAATCGAAAATTTCGAGATGATGTTAGGGTTGTTTTGACTGTTAGGACTTGTTTTTGTGTACTTTTCGTTTTTATTTTAGTTTTTTATTTTTTTAAATATAAAAATAAAAAAACAAAAAAAAACAAAAAAAACGCATTAATACAAGATAAAAATAGAAAAATAGTAAAAAATTAAAAAATACACAGAAACTAATATAAATACATAAAAATTATAATAAAAACCTAAAATCAATAACAATACCAAATATTCTCTTAAAGCACGTTTGATATCACTTCTCATTTATGTTCTTTGTTTTTATTTTTGTATATACGTATTAGTTTTTGTGTTATTTTTATTGATTTTTGTGTTATTTTTAAATTTTTATATTGTATTAATATGTTAATTTTTTCGATTTATGTACTATTTTTATTAGTTTTTGTATTTTAAAAAATAAGAAACGAAAATTGAAGACGGAAGTAGAAACAAACAAAACCTTAACTTTTAGTTTTTATTTTTATTTGTATTTTTTATACTGTTTTTTTAGTTTTTATGTCTTAATTGAGTGTTTTTTTTAATTTTCTTACCTTTTTTTTGATTTTTATATTAAAAAAATAAATAATAAAAAATATAATAAAAAATAAACAAGTCCTAGATTTACTTGCAGGGTAAATGACAATTGATTTACACAACTTTCCAAGGTAAAACGACAATGGATTTTCACAACTTTCCAACAGTCAATTAAATTTTTACTTACAATTACGTTACTGTTGTATGAAATAGAAATAAAAAACGAAAACTATAATAAAAATAAGCAAGTCCTAGATTTACTTGCATGGCAAATGACAATGGATTTACTTGTTATATGAAATAATTCGTAAATTATGTATTATAAAATTTATTTTTATAAATTAATAATTTAAAATTAAATAATACAATTAAATAAATTATTACTAACCTACAATTTTGATCAATCACACTTAAAGAACAAAAAATTAATCACGATTTCGCATTCAAACCCTAGTCTAAAGTGCTAGCAATTGCTTTAACTTGAAGAGCTTGTGAGGTTTTGAAAGAACCTAAATGATTATCCACCATCATTTCTTCAAAGCTTATATGATTTTTTAAATAATTTAAATTAATTGACCATATATATTTTTATAAGAATAGAAAATACATCATAAAAGGAATCAATAATGTTGAGAATTTAGCATTACTATATTATGTATGATCGTATTACTTATGCACTATGATCTAAACAGACTGAACATTCAATTTTGATATATTAATAATAACGTGTTACATTATTAGTGTAATATAAATTATTACTAATAATAATCAATGGCCAAAAATCAATGGATGAGATGAGCACGCTATGTTTGCAGCCAGAGGACAAGAGATTTGGTACTCGAGTGGGTAGTGGATATGTAACAAATAAAGCATGACTACGACTATAACACTATGTGAAAATTAAGGAAAATAAATATTATAAATTTATTTAATATGCTCATTAACATTGGGAAAAAAAGTTGTATTATATAATAATATTTCATGACTTAAAAAAAATTATTGATCGAGATACACTTAAATCGGCAAATGTTAATTAAATCAAATTTATATTTAATTTTGAGTCATTGATTTGTCAACTAATTTACTTATACCACTTGATTTATGAATCATTATTTATACTAGATGATTTTTATTTAATAAATAATAAAAAATAATAATTAAATTTTTATTAAAAATTATTTAATTTAATACTATAATAAAAAACTTGT
This sequence comes from Pinacopodium congolense, assembly GCA_028565735.1. Taxonomy (NCBI): domain Eukaryota; kingdom Viridiplantae; phylum Streptophyta; class Magnoliopsida; order Malpighiales; family Erythroxylaceae; genus Pinacopodium; species Pinacopodium congolense. The sequence goes on from JAOXYD010142720.1 coordinate 1,774, forward strand.
TATTTAAGGACATGTTTAATTGAGTGTGAGTTTTAATTTTTTGATGTGATTGTTGTGGTTATTGAATTGGTTATTATGTTTTTCTCGATTTCATTAATATATTAGTGTGTTTTTTTTATCGATTTTTGTATTTTAAAAAATAATAAACAAAAATAGAAAATTAAAATGGAACTAAATATACCCTAAAAAGACATAGTATTAAATCATGACAATTAGAGTTTTTCCGAAATAAATTAAAGTCATAAATTAAAAAAACACAAATTTCTGAAAATTTTTAAAATTGTGAAACGACGTCGTTGTCTTTGTGGGCTTTCCAAAGGGCCAGATCCGTCATTTGAGAGTTAAATTGAGGAATATACCTTGCCGCGCGTGAACTCAACTTCATTATTCCCCGTAGTTATCTCCAAAAATCAAGGGCATTTGCGGAAAAAAAAGTCGTCCATAAGGGCAAAACAGGGACGGGCCAAAAAGCAATAAAGTAAACTAAAGGGGAAGATTTGTGAAAAAGCAAATAAATGGACCAAAACAAATAATCAAATAATCAATCAATCAAATAATAAAGAAAAATAAAAAATGAAAATAAAAAAGGCCCGGACGTGAGAGGACATTGCAATTTGGTTTAATATCGCCGCTGGGATACGAATGACACAATCTCGCTCTTTCTTCTTCCCTCCTCTCTTTCTCTCTTATCGGCTCACATTCTAACTTTTCTTCCTTTTCTCTCTTCTCCCACAGATTTTCCTTACGCCCAAACAACCCAGAGAAAATCGGAGGGAAAAAATTTTCTTCGAAACCACCAGCGCCAGTTACTGAAGCCTCCGTCATTTTCTTCCAATCTGGGCATCAAACCCCAGGCTTCTATAATTTGTCCAGTTTTTGCTATCTATTTTTCCTGTTTTTTCATGTTTCTTTCCCCGAGAAACCCTAGATTCAAACCCTAGCAATAATCTTTTCCAGCTCGTTCAACCCGAGGCTGGTGTGGATTCTTTCGGACCAGTGCTTGGCTGCAGTGCGGCGGCTTCGTTGACGTCTGGCGTCCGTTGTTGTGCGGCGGCAGGTTGTTTGTCTCGTGTTTGGCTCATGCGACAAAGAGGTAAAGAGAAGATTAGATAAGATTAGTGGTTAGGGTTTTTCCTTTCCCGGTTTTGATGCCGCCCGAGCCATTGCCTTGGGATCGGAAGGACTTCTTCAAGGAGAGGAAGTACGAGAGGTCGGAGTCGTCGTCGTTAGGGTCGGCGCCACGATGGAGGGACTCGTCGTCGAGTCACTATGGATCGTCACGGGAGTACGGTCGGTGGGTCGGCAACAACGATTTCCGAAGGTTTTCTGGTGAGTTTCTTTGCTCTTCTTGCTGTGTTTAGCATTGAGATTCGGTGTCGAAAACGAGAGGTTTTAGAAAAATATGTTGTTTTTATGATTATTAATCGGTCAGTTTAGTTTGGGTAATCATGAACTGGAATTCTGGAATCTACGACAGTATGTGGATTGTGTGGTCCTATGTTGTTCAAGTCTTTTTGTTTTTTTTTTGTTTTGGTCGAAAAAAAGTTCTACACCGCAAGATTGACTTTTGTTTTGTTGGTGTTGGAATCCGTTGTGTAGTTTTGTTTCTTTGTGGTATAGATCTTGATTTTAAGGTCTTTGTAAAAAAAATTTCTGGTTCTTATTTTGATTAGGGTTACTTTAGATCTACGACTTCTGTACGGTCTGTCACCTGAGAAAATAAAATTGTCTTTATTGGGGAGTTTCTGCTTTTCGCCTGTTTTAATTATACATGGTTTTCGTTTCTTGTTCAAAAATTATTTGAAGGTCATGGTAAGCAGGGTGGTTGGCACCTGGTTGCTGAAGACTCTGGTCTTGGGTATGGACACTCGAGATGTAGCGAGAAAGTAATTGAAAATGAAGATTACCGACCTCGTATAGATGGGAAATATGCCCGGGGCAGGGATAATAAAGTTTCTGTAAGCCAGAGAGACTGGAAAGGCCATTCATGGGAGATGAACAATGGGTTGCCCAGCCCATCTGTGAGGCTGCCTGACAATAATGATAGGTCTGATGATATGCTGACATCTCCCCAATCCCATGCTCATAATTCTGAGTTAATAAATACTTGGAATCAGCTTCACTTGAAAGACCAACATGATAACAATAAAGTGGCTGGTATCAGTGGGTTGGGAACAGGCCAAAAGGGTGATAAAGATAGCACTCTGGATTGGAAGCCTTTGAAATGGGCCCGTTCTGGAAGCTTGTCTTCTCGGGGTTCTGGTTTCAGTCATTCAAGTAGCTCAAAGAGCCTCGGGGGTGCAGATTCTAATGAAGGGAAGCCCGAGTTGCAGCCCAAGAATGCAACTCCAGTCCGGTCCCCATCTGGAGATGCTGCTGCCTGTGTAACTTCAGCTCTACTATCTGAGGAGACGACTTCTAGGAAGAAGCCACGCCTCAATTGGGGTGAAGGGCTGGCAAAATATGAGAAGAAGAAAGTCGAAGGTCCAGATGTGTGTGTGAACAAAGATGGGGCTGTTATTTCTTCTGCTAATGTTGAAAGCATCTTCTCACAAAGTTCAAATTTGGCTGATAAGAGTCCTAGAGTTATTGGATTTTCAGATTGTGCATCTCCTGCAACTCCTTCCTCTGTTGCTTGTAGTTCTTCTCCAGGTAATTGATTGATATTTTACATTCTTTAGTTTGTTGTGTAAGTGTTTTCTATTAGGTTATGCTTTGTAGTGTTGACCAAATTAGATTTTGTTGGCTAACCAAATTAGATTTTGTGAGCTAATGTATTAATATTTTCCTTGTTGCAGTTGGCACCATGTATTTGTAGTAATTGCATTAAGTTATTGTTAGGTAGTAATTCTTTCCATGTTCAATTTTATTTTATTGGATTGAAATTAATGATAAACATATATATCATGAGTTAATTTGTATGTGATGCATGTTCTAGTTATTATTGTAAAGTTAATATTTACCTTCGATTATACTTGTGCAATGCTCTATGTTGTATGTGGTAATTTAAAAAAAAAGTTAAATTGCTGTCTTTATTAGGATTTTGGACCCTAGTAGAGGAGGATTTTTTAGACATTCTCTCACAATGAGCCACAAAGCCATTTGTAATGTATGCGATAATTTGTTCTGTTATATTCAGAAATACTAGTATTGAATTTCCCTGTAGTTTTTCCTGATTGGGTATTTTGAATCTCTGACATATTCTTGTTGTGGAATGTTCAAATTCTGTTTGTTTGAACTTATATGAAGCTATTACATTATTTTATGCTCAAGTCCTTCTACTATTAAGCAGGGATAAGCTTTGTGTTGTTCCATGACATAAATTCCTATGCTATTGAGACAAATGAGTTTGGAATGTTGGGCTCAGTTTTGCTGTGCTGATGATCATTTAGGCTTAGTTTTGTGTTCGGTGGAATTTATAATTATTTCCTTTTTGTGACAGGTGTAGAGGAGAAAACTTTTGGCAAGGCAGTGAATGCTGACATTGATGTTAGTAACTTATGTAGTTCCAACAGTATTGGGTCTCATGTTCAGCTTGATGGATTGTCATTTAATTTAGAGCAATTTGATACTAGCTCAGTGTCTAGTTTGGGCTCCTCGATTACTGAGTTGCTTCAGTCTGATGATCCCACTTCAATGGATTCAAGTTTTATGAGGTCTAGTGCGATGAACAAGCTGCTTCTGTGGAAGGCTGAGATTTCAAAAGCATTGGAGATGACTGAGACTGAAATAGATTCTCTAGAAAGTGAGCTAAAGTCACTTAAATCTGGTACCCGGTGCCCAAAGCCAGCGACATCCAGCTCTTTTCTCGCACTGGACAGTGCAACTGTTTACAACGATGTGAGGCCTGTCTCCAACAACACTCATGCACCCCCTTTGCAAATGGAATCTTATGGGGTTGAAGAGAAGATTCCTCTGTGCAATGATAATTCACAAGATGTTGATACTGCTGCTAAAGGCTGTGACAGTGACAGTCCTACAACAGCTACATCAAAATTTGTGGAACCAGCCTCTCCGGTGGAGGCAGCTCCTTTGGCTGATTTTCAGCAGCATGTTGAGCATTCTGGTGACATAGGGACTGTCCACTCTCCCAGTGTGCAGTCGAAACATCTTGTTTGTTCTAGTACTGAAGAGATAACTAATGTCCATGCCGAAAGGGATGTTAACATGCATAGAGAGAAAGAAAGGGAAGCATCATTTTCTACTGAAGCAAGCTTGCATCTAGATGATGTAACTAAATTGTGTAACCTGATGTTGGTTTCCAATAAAGAATGTGCTATCCAAGCATCAGAATTATTTAACAAGTTTATCATGAAGGATCGATGCAAGCTTGATCTATCAAGTGTTTCCAATGGCTCTTTAACACCTGTGGATAGATTAGTCAGAGAAAAAATTGGTTTGAGGAAGCGATTTCTACGGTTCAAGGAGAGAGCTGTAACCCTTAAATTTAAAGTACTTCATCATCTATGGAAAGAAGATCTGCGGTTGCTCTCTGTAACAAAATACCGTGCAAAGTCACAGAAGAAATCTGAGTTAGGCCTGCGGGTAATGCATAGTGGATATCAGAAACTTCGGTCTTCTGTACGCTCTCGATTCCCTTTACCTGGTATGGAAGCTTGAAATGTTTAATTTTCATGCTAATGACTTTTACCTGAATCTGAAAGTAGTACTTCATCTGTAAGGAGCTTTAGAAGTTCCTTTATGATTTATGTCTATGATTTGGTTCTAGTTAATGTAAGACGGAGCAATGGATTATGATAGAATATGAAATTCTTGGTGTGTTTTATATATATTTATATGCATGCACAATAAACATGCATGTGAACATTGTGTTTCTCGTTTTGCATTTTTTAATTGTCTACGTTGCTTTCGTATAACGCTTAGGGTCTATTGCCTTAGTAATTTATAGTTGTTTTGTTGCTTATCAGCTACTGACCGGGGCAATGCTAATGTCTAATAGTTTTCTTTCATGTTTGTTCTATCTTTTCACATGAGAAGACATCACATTGGAGGTGGTGCTGAGCTGTATGTTTGACGGGGAATGCGAATAATTTAAGCAGAATGAAACATAGATATTAAATAATTAGCCATTGTTTTTGCGTTAGTAAGATGTTGGGGATTTTGCACATAAACATATCTGCATTTAATGGTCACATGTTTTTTGGTGCAGTATTTTCTCAGGATTGCCAATGCAAAATTTGGTCTTTGACATAATCATATGCAATGACTTAGCTTGTTTCTCCTTTTTCAACCTTGTTTCTTCTGTTTCCACCTTTTGTAGGAGTGGGATGATGAGTGGAAGGTGTGATGAGAAAATGATAACACGGGCAGTGGTTTTTTAGAGTTTTATTGCTCAATGACATTATTCAAGTTAAAGAGATTCTTAGTAGCTATTGGCCGTTGCAATGGTGCTTGTTTTATTGATTTTTTGGTTTTTTTTAAAGAATTTCTCATCAATTGGTTTTTACAGGACACGAGAAATTTATTTTCCTTGAAGCATTTAGTTTCTTTTTTTTCTTGATCCTGAAAATCCGATTTTTCCTGTTCTAAACTTTGATTTTCTCTGCAGCTGGAAATGTGAGCCTGGTACCTAAATCCAATATAATTAACTTTGCAAGCAAGCTGCTCTCAGAGTGCCAATTTAAGATTTATAGAAGTACTTTAAAGATGCCTTCTTTGATTTTGGATGAGAAGGAGAGAGTGGTATCAGGCTTTATCTCTAGTAATGGATTGGTTGAAGATCCTTGTGGTGTTGAAAAGGAAAGAGAGATGATCAACCCCTGGACTTCAGTGGAGATTGAAATTTTCATAGATAAACTTTCACTTTTCGGGAAGGACTTCAGAAAAATTGCTTCTTTTCTTAACCACAAGACAACTGCCGACTGTGTCGAATTCTACTACAAGAAGCACAAATCTGATTGTTTTGAGAGAGCTAAGAAGAGTAAGCAAGTGAAGTCATCTACAAATTATCTGGTGGCATCTGGTAAGAAATGGAATCGTGAGATGAATGCTGCATCACTGGACATTTTAGGTGCAGCTTCAGCAATTGCTGCTAATGCTGACAATGCAATGCGAAGACGGCAAAGGTGCTCTAGTAGGATCTTTTTGGGAGGCTTTGGTGATTCGAGAACGTCCCAACGCAGTGATGGCATTTTAGAAAGGTCATGCAATGCTAATATCCTTCATAATGAAAGCGAAGCTGTTGCTGCTGATGTTTTAGCAGGTATTTGCGGTTCAATGTCCTCTGAGGCAATGAGTTCTTGTATCACTACATCTGTTGATCCTGCTGAAGGCAGTCGAGACTTGAAGTCCCAAAAATTACATTCTGTTGTGAAGCAACTTTCAATATCTGATGTCAATCAAAATATGGATGAAGAGACGTGTTCAGATGAGAGTTGTGGTGAAATGGATCCTACAGATTGGACTGATCATGAGAAGTCCCTCTTTATTCAAGCTGTTTCCACCTATGGTAAAAATTTTGCAATGATCTCACGATTTATCAGGACAAGAACTAGGGATCAGTGCAAGGTGTTCTTTAGCAAGGCTCGCAAGTGCCTGGGATTGGATACGATGCAGCCAAGGCCTCGAGACCTCGATATGCTAATGAGTGATGATGCTCATGGAGGCGGAGGGGACACAGAAGATGCTTGTGGCCTGGATACAAGATCAATTATCTGCAATGATAACATAGGCTTTAGGGCCAGCAAGGACTTGCCTTTGTTTGCTGAGGATGGGAAGCAAGATGAATTTGATGCAGCAAGTAGGAATCACGTGCTCAGTGATCCAAATGGGCCTGAAGACAATAGCTCAAACAGAGCCTTAGGTCAGAAAAATGACAATCTAGCAGAGGCTTTGGTTTCTGAGGCACCCCAAACGGAGATCTCACCAGAGCTCACTCGTGATGTGATTTCCCATCAATCAGAGCCTGCTATGCCCCTGAAGATTTTGGCCAATTCAACTGATGTAGAAGTTGGTAGGGCTCTAGTGGTTCGGGGTGGCAGTTCTGTTACTGAAACAATGCTTGCTGAAAATGCAGTAGATACTGGCGTGCTCAACTCAATTGTTACTGGCCTTCGCAACCCAAATGCTGTGGTTGAGAATGAGGCTTCAGCTGAGGTATCTGCCAGTGGAAGTGGAAATGCACAGGAGCAGGGATTTTCAGCGCTGGGAAATGATTCAAGTCAAAACAGGTCATTGCAAGATTCAAAAATAGAAAAATGTACTTCTCTTCAACCTGGAGATAGTTCAAGCTTAAATCTTGCAGTGGAAAGCATACATCAGATGTCTACTGAGTTGGATACAGTGGAAAGACCTCTTGTTATGGGATTGCATGTGGAGAATAATCCTCCTCCCTCAAATCCTGGCTTACAAGATTTTTGTTCTGGCCAGGCTGAGACAAAGCAAAACCAGCAGCAGTTGCCTTTAACTCATGAAATTCAAAAGAGTAGTGATAAGCTAGGTCAGATGCTTAAAGATGAGCATATCCCTCATTTGTCTGGTCATTTTTCATTGAAGGATAATCAATTAACCCATATTTTGAGGGGTTATCCAATGCAAATCCCAACAAAGAATGAGACAAATTGGGGTATTTCATGCAGATCTGTTCCTGAGACGAAGACCCAGTTGAATGCTAAGAGTAATATCGTTGATCAGTTAATGCCTGGGGATTGCTTTCTTCAAAAATGCAATGGCACAAAACCTCAATGCTCTGCTCCTGCACCTGTGAATTTGTCTCAACATACCGAGAAGGCAGGTGATAACGCACGAAGTTCTTCGGATGGTGAAAAGCCTCACAGGAATGGTGAGGTGGTTTTGTTTGGTAAAGTCCTCAGTAATCCCTCACCTTTACAGGATCAGAAGTCCGGTACTACTGAGAATGAGGGAAGGGGAGCCCCTAGTTCAAAGTCAAGTAACAAGGTATCTGTTTTCAAATTTTATGGCCTCGATAGCACACAAGCCAGTGATACAACTTCGATGAAGCAAGATCAGGAAAACAGTTACAGCTCTGGGCTTGATACGGGTCCCATGAGGAGTTATGGATTTTGGGATGGGAGTAGGATACAGACAGGGTTTCCATCTTTACCCGATTCTGCCCTTTTATTAGCCAAGTATCCTAATGCTTTTGACGATTTTAATGTTTCCTCATCGAAAATGGACCAGCAGGCATTACAAGCTGCCGTGAAGGCTAGCGATCGGAACTTGAATCCCATGTCCATTTTTCCTCTGAGAGAGGTAGGTGGGAGCAATGGAGTTGTAGATTATCAGATGTATCAAAAGCATGATGGTCCTAAAGGCCGGCCATTCATACAAGATGACATTTTTTTGGAGATGCACAAATTGAATAGGTTGGAAGCCATTTCAAACTTGCAGCATCAGGGAAGGAGTATGGTAGGAATGAATGTAGTGGGAAGAGGAGGGATCCTTGTTGGGGGACCGTGTACAAATGTTACAGATCCCGTTGCAGCCATTAAGATGCACTATGCGAAAGCAGATCAGTATGGAGGTCATAATAATGGGACTATGGGCAGAGAGGAGGAATCCTGGAGAGGCAAGGGGGACATAGGTAGGTAGTAGGAGGGGTAAGAGGGCATCGTGATGACGCGACATGATGTGACGTGACGACAGCCCTCAACAGCGGCAAGTTTTATTGTCGCGTCTGTATTATAGTTATCTTTTGTATTGTTCAATGCAATGATAGGGTTAGTGGACAGTGCTTTTTTTTTTTTCTTTTTTGGTGAAACTATTCTAGGTGCTATGTAATATTGCAGGTGCAGGAGCAGCTTTGTATTTGTTGTATTGAAGCAATACAGAAATAATCCCAAAAAGATTTGGAATGATATCACCATCTTTTTCACCACTACCTTTCCCATGTTCATATTCTTCAATAGAGAAAGTAGCCTAGCTATGAGTAGATGAGATC
>JAOXYD010142740.1:0-10692 GCA_028565735.1 Pinacopodium congolense
ATTCATTTAACTTTATATTTTTATATCTAACTTATTATATTTGATATTTTTTAAAATTTCAAATTTAAAAATTTAAGTTTAAAAATAAAAATTTAAAATTAATAAAATAATAATTATAGTAAACTGACGGTTTTTAAACCGTAACTTAAACCGTAAACTGGTGGTTAGGTTAAGATTTATAAATTTTTATAAACCGTAACCGGCAGTTTATTAACCGTGGTCAGGTCAAGCTCGAAAGATTACATACACTTCTCATCAAAATTAAATGTTGCATCCTTGGTCAAAAGATTAGTAAGGAACTTAGAGATCTTATAAAAATACTTTATAAATCTTCTGTAGAATCCAGCATGACCCAATAAACTTCTAATTGCTCAAACTGAATTTGGAGGTGAGAGTTGAGCAATGACCTCTATCTTTGTTGGATTTACTTCTATGCCCCTACTGGATATCTTATGACCCAGTACAATACACTATTGCATTATAAAGTGACATTTTTCCCAATTTAAAGCTAAATTTGTCTCTTCACATCTCTTAAGCACCTTATCAAGATTTTTCAGACAAGAATCAAAAGACATTCCAAACACTAAAAAATCATCCATAAAAACTTTGATGCACTACTCAATCATATTAGCAAAAATAGCTAGCATACAGCGTTGGAAAATAGCAGGGGCATTGTATAGCCCAAAATGCATACGCCTATATGCAAATGTTCCGTAAGGACAAGTGAAAGTTATTTTCTCCTGGTCCTCTGAGGCAATTGGGATTTGTAAATATCTATTATACCCATCCAATGCACAATGAAAACTGTGCCCCGCCAATCTTGCTATAACTTGATCAAGAAAAGGAAGTGGGAAATGGTCCTTTCTAGTGGCGTCATTCAACTTTCAATAGTCAATGCACATACGCCAACCAATGACCTTCCTTATTGCTATTTGCTCATTATGAATCACCGTAATGCCTTCCTTCTTTAGCACTACTTGCACTGGGCTAACCCAAGGTGAATCAGATATGGGATAAAAGATTCCGACATCTAGTAATTTTATCACTTCATTTTTAACAATTTCCTTCATGATTGCGTTCAACTTACGCTATGGTTGGACAAAAAACTTACTGCCCTCTTCCATAACTTTCTTATGCATACAAATAAAAGGGCCTAATCCCTTGATATCTGAAATTGCCCAACCTATAGCCTTAATATGCTTTCTCAACACTCTTAATAACTTATCTTCCATGTTTTCATCTAAAGCTGATGAAATAATCACTGGCAATTATGATGGAGGATTTAAAAAGACATACTTTAAGTGAGCAGGAAGAGGCTTTAATTGTAACTCAAGTGGCTCCTCTATTGATGGCTTTGGCAAAGGCTTAATAGGCTTCTCTAAAGTTTCAAATCTCTTCAAAGGATTCCATCCTGAAGAGAGCTTCCTTGCATCTAGAGCTTCTAAAACTTCAGCCATTTCATTATCATTTAGATCTATTGACAGAGAATGAATCAATACTTTCTGCAATGAATCTAAATACAATTCAAATGAAGGATCACTAAAACAATGCTGAACTCCTACAAAATTGCAACAATCAATGTCCATTGAATGTTGCAGTGCTTTGATCATATCAAACTTAATTTTTTCTTTCTGGAATCTCAAAATTAATTTACCGCCATGCACATTAATTAGTGCCCTTGCTGTGGCCATGAATGGCCTTCCAAGAATGATAGGCAATTTACTATCTTTTTCCATATCCAACACTAAGAAATCCACAGGAAAGATAAACTTATCAACCTTAACTAAGACATCCTTAATAATCCCTCATGGATAAGTAATCGAATGATCTACCAATTATAATGAAACTGTTGTAGGCTTTAGTTCATCCAATCATAATTTCTTAAAAATAGAGAAGGGTATTAAATTAATACTAGCACTAAGATCTATAAGTGCTCTCTCTATTTGCAAACTTCTTGTAGTACAAGGAATGTTAAAACTATCAGGGTCCTTTAGCTTAGGAGGCAATTTTCTTAACAGGATCGCAAAGCATTCTTCATTGAGCTTAACATTTTCAAATTCATCTAATTTCCTCTTCTTGGATAGAATGTCCTTTAGAAATTTTACATAGCTTGGGATTGGTGCTATGGCTTCTGCAAATGAGATGTTAATATGTAACTTCTTAAACATTTCAACAAACTTCCCAAATTACTTATCCAATTTTGTATTATTTAATCTTTGTGGGTAAGGAACACGTGGTTAGATTTGATCTTGAGTTTCAACTACCACTTTCTTACCTTTTTCTTTCTTCTTCTTTACTGCTTCCACCACTGTTTCATCATTTTTTTTCATTTTCTACATCATCCTTCTTACCTACTTCTCGACTCTTTACTTCCTTACCACTTTTCCAGGTAATAGCCTTTGCATGCTCTCTTGGATTGACTTCAATGGTACTTGAGAGCTTACCAAGAAGCCTTTCTTGTAAAATTTGAGCAATTTGGCCAACTTGAATCTCTAGATTCTTAATAGCTTCTTCATGATTTTGTAAATGAGACTCATTACCTTGCATAAATTTAAGCATTATCTCCTCTAAACTTGATTTTGCAGGAGGATGTGGGTTTGTTCTAAATCCTGGTGGTGGAGCTCTTTATTGGGTTTTCTGGGCTGGGAGTTGGTATGTATTCTGATTGTCACGCTAAGAAAATTTTGGGTGGTTTTTCTATCCAGGGTTATAGGTATTGGAGTAAGGATTGTTCCTTTGCTTATTGTAGCTCACAAATTGGGCTTGATTAGGCCCTCTAACAAAGGGACTCCCTACTTGACAATCTATTAAAGCATGGGATAGGTTACTACAACGTTTACATTCTACTTGGTTTGCATGCCCACTACTTCCAACTCCACTAACCAAACTATCTAGTTTCTTATTTAACAAATCCATCTGGGCTGCTAAAGTAACTGTGTCATTAATAGCATTCATCCCATGCGGCTTTCTTGGATGGCGTTCAGAATTACATTGAAAGCTATTTGTCACCATCTCTTCTATCAAATGATAGGCTTCTTCTAGAGTCTTATGCATGAAATTGCCTCCAGCAACAGTATTAATAATGCATTGAGTAGAGGGTGTAATGCCTGCATAAAAAATATCCACTTGTTGCTAGCTATTAAAATCATGTCCAAGACATTTGGCCAACATTTCCCTATATCTCTCATATGCCTCATATAAGTTCTCATTTTCATATTGAACAAAGGAGTTAATTTCTGTCTTTAACTTTGCAATCTTGGCAGGAGGGAAAAACTTAGTTAAAAAATCTTCATTAGCTCATCCCATGTTATAATCGAACCAGGTAGGTGTGTATTCAACCATTCCTTAGCCTTGTCTCTAAGGAAAAATGGGAACAATTTTATTATAATTGCATCATCGGGAATTCTATTACTCTTAAAAAGATCACAAATATTCAGAAAATTCTGTAAATGTTCATTTAGATCTTCAAGAGTTGATCCACTAAACTAAGAAACTCTAACCATTGAAATAATGTTATGAGGGATTTCAAAGTTGTTGGCATTGATCCTAGGATACATAAGACTAGCCATAGGTTGCCCTATATTTCCTAAAGTTAAATCTCTCACAGTTAAGGGTCTAACACCCTTAACAGGTTCATTTTCTATTGGTTCAGGTGGATCCATGTATGATTCAAGTGATTGATCAAATGATTGTTCACTAGAAGTCTCTATTCCTATAAATTCAGATATGCTCGTTCGAGTTTTTTTCCTTTGCTTCCTTAGTGACGCTCAAGTTTCGGATCAAACTCAAACTTCTTGGGTTTTGATCCCTGAGTATGCATACAAATTTAAAAGCAATCAAGAATTAAAACTAAAACAAAACACAATTAAAAAAGAAAAGCACACAAAGCAAGTTAAACAAAGTAATAAAAACAAATATAAACACTTTAAACAATATTAACGGCTCTAGATTAACATTCTCAAATTCTACCTAGTATTCTAATTATGAATAACGTCATTCCCAGGTAATAGCACCAAAAACTTGATGGTGTGTTTCTATAAATGCAAATTCACTCAAATTAATTCCAAATTGATGTTCTTTTAACACACTTTACTCAATTTAAATTCAAACCAACATTGATGGCAAGTTCACCAGTCATAAGTAATAAAGTGGAAGTAAATTTAAGATCCAATTTTCATTCCATGGGGATACTTTGCTAAAAGTGAAAGTACTAGAACAAATTTGGTCACAATTATCTAGAGAATATTAATTGAATGTAAACATAAACTATAATTAGTAAACAAACTTAAAAGATCCAAGTTATGCCAAAAAAAAAACTTAGTTTGATAAAAAGAAGTTCTTAGTTTAATAAAAATAAGTTGTCTTAATGGATAAAATTGGTTAGGAATGTGTTCTTCAATGACCCAAGTGGATTAAAAATGGATTGAGGAACTTATTCTAGGCTCAATTCAGTTAATCTAAGCAATTCTATGGTTAAGACAAGGCTTAATCTCTAAATACTTAAGTTGGAGTTTAGTTATGTCACGATCTTAAGCATAAGGCTTTAAAAAAGAGGATTTTAATCCAAAATTTCCAAATTTTAGATTATGACCCCCAAGATAAATCAAAGTATTGTTATTCAATGATTTAAATCAGGTTTTTTAAGGATTTGTCTAATAAATTAGGTAGATTTCTCGAATCCTAATTTATTTATTAAGTTTATCTTACATGTTTAGTTTAAAACAAGCATTAATCCCTTCCAAAAGCAATGAACAACCATTAATCTAACAAGGAAACATATTTAGCACATGATTAGGTCATTTTAGAACTAATCCTAACCAAAAATAGGATTAACAGCTCATATTAAGCAAGAAACAAATCAATCTCATCATATTAAGCATATCCTTGCACAAATGATAAAGAAAGGTGAATTTAATAGAATAAAATTAGTTAAAGTGCACCAATTTAATAGTTGAATTTAATATATATCTGGCTTTAAACATGTTTACAAGGATTAATCACATTTATTAAGCTTCAAAAACTCCAAAATACAACTCAAATATGTAAAACAAGGTGAAAATGTGAAGAACAAGATAAAATAACCCAAAGGTTTTCCTAAGCTTCTCTCAATCTAATTTCTCTCTAAAATTCAATTTTTTTCTCTATCCATCCTTTGCACAAATGGGTTCTCTGAGCTCTTATATATGTCAACTACAAGTGGAGAGCAACTAAGGCAAGTTTCAGCAAGTGGAGAAGAAGATCTAGCTGGAAATGTGTTGATTACTACTTAAATGGCACTTGAGAAGAGTTAAACGACTCCTATTGAGCACTCGAGGGCAGAACGACGCCTGGTATGTTGAACAACACCTCTTAAGACCAGCCATTTTACTACAAAACTTTGAATTTTAATAGTCTTTTCCTAAATTTTTTGAATTTAATCAACTCCAACTGCAATGTTCATCAAACATCACACATACTGAAGCCTATAAACATCAAATGTAAGCACTTATAAAAAAATTTGGCTTAAAATGGAGGAAAATATATTATAAAAATCAATTCTATTAGTTTTTCACTAGTTGGTGGTTTAAATGCTTCAGTTCTCACTAAGTGTTCTTCCTTTTGTATCTCACCTAACTCCTCTTCTTCCTCACTATGTTTATAAGCTCCTTTCTTTTCTTTCTCATTTATGTCTATCTCTACTTCTTGCACACTATTATCTACCATATCAATCTTCAAGCAAGCACTTCATTCTAGTGGATTTTTCAAAGTTTTTCTTATATTAAACTCTACTTGTTCATCACCAAGACGAAGAACCAATGTTCCATTATGAACATCAATCAAAGCTCTTCCAGTATTTATGAAAGGCCTTTCAAAAATTAATGGACATCTCTTATCTTCCTCAAAATCTAGTAAAACAAAATCCACTAGAATAATAAACTTGTCTACCATTACCAAAACATCCTCTACTACTCTAAATGGCTTCTTTATAGACCGATTTGTCAATTATATGAGCATTGTTGTGAGCTTCATGTCTCAAAGTCTCAATTTCCTGAAAAAAGACAATGGCATTAAGTTAATACCTACGCCAAGATCATATTGACACTTTGAAAATTCTAGATTACCAATAACACAAGGGATAGTAAAACTCCCTGTATCCTTCAACTTGGATGGAATGTGGCTGGAAATGATTGAACTGTAGCTGTCAATTAGAGAAATCATCTAGTTTTCCTCTTAAGTGCTCTTGTTGGTCAGGATATCTTTGAGGAACTTGGCATATTTAGGCATGTTCTCCAATGTCTCTATAAAAGACAAGTTAATTTGTAGCTTCTTTAACTTTTCTAAAAATTTAGTGAACTATGCATCCATTTGATTCTTCTTCAACCTTTCGGGAAAAGGGCTCTTGGGATTATAAGGTGGTGGTGGTACATATGGATTCTTTATACCTTCATCCTTCTTCTCTTGTTCGTCCTCTTTCGGTGGGTTTTCTTTTTTTTTCATTTGGCTCCTCCAACTCTTTACCACGCCTTAACTTTATTTCCTTCAATTGCTCTTGCGAGTTGGATTCAATAATACTAAGTAGGCTTCCCACGTTCCTTGTTGATGAGGCAGTAGCAAGTTGAACAACTTGGACCTCTAAGTTATGTATAGAAGAGGCATTATTTTTAACTATCTGATCAAAATTAGCCTCCATCTCCTTTTAGATCTCATGTTGACTATTGAACTTTGAGTTGAGAACATTCATAAGCTTATCCATCTTTGATTCTAGTGATCCCAACCTATCCTATTAGAAGCTTGGTGGCCCTTATACTTTCATATTAGTACCTACAATGTTATTATTCTAACAGAAGTTGGGGTAGTTCTTCCACCTCGAATTATAGGTATTCGAGTAAGGATTATTAACTGACCTCCTTTTTTATGCTCTGTTGTAGTTGACTTGTTCTGTCTCATTGCTAGTCATTAGGAAACACTTTGTAGTTACATGACTCTCTTAATCACATAGCTCACACCTATGTTATACTGCTTTTAGTGATTGCAACGATGTATTATGCAAGATATTTAACTGTTTGCCGAATAGAGACATTTGAGCTTGTAAGGCAGTCACCAAATCCATGTCAATAACACCATTCTGCTCCTTAAGAGATGGATGCCTACTCCTTTCTTTACTCCATAAGAACCTATTATTTGTCACCTCTTCTAACAGGTCATGAGCTGTATCTATCGTCTTTCATGTTAGAGATCTCCTAGCTGTTGTATCTATAATTCCTCGTGTCTATGTGGTGACTTCGTTATAAAATGTTTACAGAAAAAAATTCCCTCAATAGATTATGGTGGGGGTAACTTCTTTGTGGCTCCTTGAACCTCTTCCATGCATCAAATAAAGACTCACCTTTTCTCTATTAAAAATTTGTTATCTTCTTAGTGATTTAGGTGGTCTTCGTAAGTGGAAAATACTCGGCTAGAAAAGCTTGTACTAGTTACTCCCATGTCATAATATTCTTTGGATTTAGAGAATTTAACTAAGCCTTAGCTCGGTCCTTTAGAGTAAAAAGGAACAACCTCATCCTTGTGCCATCTTCTGATAGCCTATTATATCTTAAAGTGACGCACATTTCCAAGAATTTGGCTTGTTGATCATTCGAATCTTCATTGGCTAGGCCATAGAATTGAACATTCATCTGCAACATGTTTAATAGTGCCAGTTTGATCTCAAAACTGTTATCCTGGAATAGGGGTCTTGTAATACCCAATTGATTCACATTGAAGCTAGGCCTTATAAAGTCTATAAGAGTTCGTTGGAGCTCATTTTGATTCATGTCTTCCACCATTGTTCTTTCTAGAGATTCTTGATGCTTCACTTTCCGAAGTTCTTTTTCATGCTTGGTGATGTCTAAAATTTTCTTGTTTGAGCTCTGAGTTATTGTTGTGTTCATGCACCTGCAATCACACAAGAAAAGTGTTTAAAAATTTTAAATCAAAATAATCCAAATTGAACAAGATGCTAAAATAACAATCTTCGGCAACGGCAACAAAAACTTGTTTTCTAATTTTTACTACACTGTAAGTATACAAGTCATAACTTATAGTATAACTGATATAAATTCCATGAGGATTGATTCTAGAAACCTAAAATCTAAATTTCACTTTGTTTAAGGTAAACTAAAGGTATATAAATTGAAAATTAAACTAAATTAATGAACTCAATGAATTAAATATCATATTAAAGAAAAACATATAAGATACTTAATAATAGAAACTTAGGGCTTATTTTATCCTTGTTTATCTTCCTTTTACCCTATTGATTTAATTGTTTTTGTTCCTAGGTATCAAATAGTTGATTATACTCTCTAGAGATCTAACCAATTAACCCCAATTTAACTATATAAAAGTTGAATTATAACTTTTCGATTCATAACAGTACTCCTAAACAATGCAATTAGATTTAAAGTAACCCTAAAAACAATTAAGAAATAATTAAGGTCTCTCTTCAATCACCTATAAATCAGTTAAATGTTATGTCCATTAAGTTACCAACTCTTATTGTGCACCCAAACTTAAATAAATCAAAACAATCTCTCGATTTGAAGTGATTATAAACTTAACAATTAACCCATACAACTATGCATTAATTCAATATAGTAAAAGTTGGATAAAAAAATTCAAGAACAATCCCTAAAATAGATTTATCAATCCATAATCATGTTCAAACAAAGAGTATTCAGATTAAAAATCAAAAGTAAAGTAAAGTAAAAGAAGGATGAACTAGTGAAGATGGTGAATTCCCCTTTGTTGGAAAATATGGACAACACTTGATAAATCTTGATTATCTTCCTTCTTCTTAAGTTTCCACATGTTTTTCCTCTCACAAAACCCTCTATTTTTTTCTTGGATGTGTCCTAGTGTTAGAATCGTGGCTAATAGGGTTCCTCAGGTTTTCTTATGTCTAAACAATCATAAAAACGTGTCTTGCAAACGTTTTGCTACGTTATCCCACAAGATCATATTTTCCATCTTTGATCTCTGCTCTGTATTTTTGCTATATCTTCGTCTATAAATCTCTAAATATTATCAAATTTGATATGTAGGCTTATCACATGTTGAATATCACTCTATAAAATTTTATAGTAATACCAATTCTTTAAAGGCACCTAATGCATCACTGAATTCAAAACACAAAAACTAGTGTTGGATTGGGTCTCGTTTGTTACCTGCACATCCAAACATCAAAGTGCATTAACCCATTCCTCAAATAAGTTCATATTTTGCCTTCAAATACTAAACAAAACAAAAAAACACTCAAACACCTCAAAGATCATGAAAAGGATGCAAAAGTTCATACTAAATAAGTTTAAAATACACAAATAACACTTAAAACACTTAAAAACAACCTATAAATATAGTATGAAAACACACTTATTAATTTTACATCCTCTAGGTCATAATTGTGACTAACTTGAATTTAATTTAATAGACACAAGTTTTTCATAAGTATCTTGACTTAAAGCTATTTTGAGAAATAAAACACATAAGAAAACCCTAGTAGCCATCATCTTGAGATTAGACAATATACTAAGAAGGAAAGAACAGGTGTTAGAGAGGAAAAACAAGAAGAACTCAAAATTAAGGGTGGAAACATCAAGATCATGCATCCTATCCAAATTTTCCAAATCAAGCCTTTAAGTTACAACTTAATATTTTCTCTTCTCTACTTTTATACCTTGAATGTCAAATCTGAATAGTTATGTTTTGAATAAGATTATGGATTGTTAAATTTATTTTAGGGTTTATTCTTAAATTGTTTGTACATCTTTTACCTTACTATATTTAATACATCAATGCTTTTGTAATGTTTATTTAGTTTATAATTGATTTAAATCGAGAGGTTGGATCAAGTTATTTGTGTTAAGTTATGAAATGAGAGTTTGTGACTTGATAGGCCTAAAAATATTAAGTCTATAAGTAATTGAATAGAGATCTTACTTATTTTTTAATTATCTGTAGGATTGTTTCAAATCTAATTGAGTACTTATAAGTAGTTTTGTGAATCGAGAGATTGCAACTCAACTTATAGTTATTTGTGTTGGGATTACTTGATTAGATCTTAACATAGGGTAACCAAAATCATTGGATATCTAGGATCAAGCATAGTTAAATCACTAAGGTAAAGGGAGGATAAAATAAGGATAGAATAACCCTAGGTTTCCATCATTGAGTAACTTCAATGTTATAGTTGTCTTTTACATGTTCATTCATTGAGTTTTTTTTAATTTAGGGTATGCTTGGTAACATTTCACATTTTTTTCTTATTACTGCTACTCCAACAATAGAAACTAATGAATAAATTTGTCATTGGTTATGTTTCTGTTTCATTTTTCTGTTGCCATTTTTTTTTTCTTTCCTATTTCATTTTATTATTGCATTTTTTGCCTAGTTTAGTTTTCATTGTGGACAAGAATAGAAGACCTAACAACTGCTCACCATCTCTCCATTTAGGTTTACCTCACCACTACTTTTATACTACCACAGCTCCCATATAGCCCAACATTATTCTCTAATGGCTTCATCCCCCAGTCGTCGTCCTCTCGCTCGCCGCTCTATGAGATTGCAAAGGTAAGGGCTTGATTAGGTTGGCCACATACAAAATTAGCTCAAATTAATCTATCTTTCATGCTCAATTTAACAATTTAATTTGAGACCAACATTCGGCAAGCGTAC
>JAOXYD010142751.1:0-10691 GCA_028565735.1 Pinacopodium congolense
GAATCTAGGTTTTTTTAAAACCAACAAGGATTCCATCAAGTCTATATTCTTGAAAATACAAAACATAATAAAAATAAAAGTAAAAATAAAATAAATCTTAAATAAAAATAAATATGAAAATAAAATAAAATAAAGAACATGATAGAACTCTTAAAGTGTTGGGTGCTTATGTGTAGCTTGTAATCTGTCTCTTCTTCCCTTGTTTCTGCAGCTGTCTGTGTTACCTCTTGCTGTGTTTTTTCGCTACCTTCCTCTCATGTTTCTATTTTCCTTCCCTCTCTATTCTCTGTGTTCGACTCTTGTTCTTTTTTCGTTTATGTCCAAATTAATTGCTGTTGTCTTGGTTTTTTCTTTGTACTGTAGGGTTGCTGCTGGGCTGGTCCATGGACCTGATCTGGTTTGGGAGGCTGTAGGTCTGCTGGGAGGAGGACTGTTGGTCCTTGGGTCTGAGTCTGCTGCAGAAGGGTTTGGACTGGAGAGGAGGGAGTAGGCAGGTTGCTGCAGACGGGCTAGGCACCGGGGGAGCGACCCAGGGAGAGGGGAGTAGATTTGGCACTGACGCGCGTGGGCTCAGGCCTGGGAGAGAGGAGACACGCAAACTGGTTGGGACTCACGGGCTTGGAGGTAGGCTGGAGGCAGGGGCTGGACTGGACGCGCGGACGGGCTAGCAGGGGCGGGCTGGAGGCCAGGCAGATTGGGTTGCGTTGGGCGCTGCGCGGGTTGGACGAAGCTGGGTGCTAGGCTAGCTTGTCACGCGGGTTGGACCTGGGCGCATGCGGCTTGCGCAGGATGGAGTTGGGCTCTGTGGAGCAGGCAGGCTGTTTGCTTGGGCGGGTCTGGACAGCTGGATCTGTTGGCCTTCCAACTCTTTTTTTCTTTTCTTCTTTTTAACTTTAATTTTTTAAATTTAATTTTCCTACAAAATAAATAAATAACCAATAAGATTTAATTCAAACCAAATATTAATAATTAAATAATAATAAAAACACAAAACACAAATAAAAACATTTAAATAAACAAAACTTACTCCAAATTAATACTAAACATAAACAAAACAATAATTAAATTATACTAAACAAAAACATACAAAATAAATATTAAAACACAATAAAAACAATCTATTATGCAATAAACACATGCAAAATACTTAGAAAAATACATACAAAAACACAATTATCACTTCTTCAAGTTACCTTTTTTTTGTCATAATTGTAGTACTTGAGGTACTTCTTACTCTTGGATTTTGATCTACCATTATTGTGGTTCCACTTCGGCTATGTTCCATTGATTTCCTCTCATCACGATCAAGGCCTTCACTTATTGTTAACTTGTCAATCTATCTTTTTTTCTCTTATGCTAACTCTCTTCTTCTAGAGTAACGAAAATGACATTGTTAAAGACTAGAGTGTTTATAAGGACATTATTTGTTAAATTGATAATGAGCTGATCATACAAATCTAGTAGACTTTGAAATAGAACTTTTGCACGTTTGCTTATCTTTATTTTATGTCCCAGTGATATAAGTTGAGAAAATAGAGTATTCATAATGTTTAGGTGCTCTATCATCAAAGTGGAATAAAGTTTTCTCTTAAGAAAATTTTTATTTTAAAGTGATTTGATCTCATATTATTTTGTCAAGTGATCCTATATCTCTTTTATACTAGATGATAATCCATTAATTAGTGCTAGATGAAGATTAACAACAACATTCCTATCAATCATGTTCCATTTTTCATCTGTTATCCTAATTAGACTATAGGTAATGACCTTTAGATAATTATCTTTTCTTAGATTAATTTTATCTTTAACTTTTATAGTGAGAAATTACTCTCATTGAAATTTTCAATTTCCTATTTTGTTTCCACTACTTTTATCATAACTACTTGGTGAATAATACCTTCAAAAGAGTGAATAGTAATTTAACTTATCTTTTGATGTGGAGAACCTATTCTTTAGTGACAACCATAGAGTATATAATAAGTAGATATACATACTCAAGATAAACTCTAATACCACTTATTAAGGAAAATTAAACTAGAATAAGGTTGAAGCAAAATGAAATTTAAAATAATAAAAATAAAATTGACATATAGATTTTATGCGAAAAACACTTAAAAAATCAGGGTAAAAATTGCAGATAATGATAAAAGATTTTTACTATTAAGAAAATTAAGAATTACACTCTCTATATTTATAAAGAGAAACATTTAATAACTTTTTAATTTTTTTCTCAAAATTTTTTGTGTAGTTTCTAATGCTACATCTCCGATATTTTTATAAGTAGGAGATAGCTGGTTAGCATAAGGCCATATATATATATTGAATTTTTGATTTGGTAGGCACTAAATTAAGTGCCTACCTTCTTTAATCAACAATTCTTACATTTTTCAAGATTGATAAGTTGAATTAATTATAGTCCTCTCTTATGAAATTCTATGATGCATGCGATTTGTGATTTTTTTACTCTCAATATGGAGTTTTACAGGGAGGAGATGATGGTTATAGATATTTGAGTACTAATTATTTATGATTAGGGGTAACAACCCTACCTTAATCAATAGTTATATATATATTGATGGAGGGAAGTCTATGTGGAGGATATATACATGCATTACTGCATATTTTAATGGGGATATTTAATTGTGATGATGATTAGTGAGTGAATCATTTTACCTTTGATTTTCAAATGAGTTTTATGCTATTTCAAATGAAATGTTGAACCAAGTAAACTTCCAATCATGTGTTTTGATGATGACAAAACACTATTGTTACTAATATTTGAGTTTGTATGTATTAGAAAAATAGGTTGATGTAAAAGTGTAAGAACATGTATTAGAACCCAAGGTACAAGAGTTTAAATGAAGAAAATAGAATTGGAAGCAAGCATTGAAGTGCTAAAGTGAAGATCAAGATATGAAAATCAAGTTTGATTAGGTTTAGGAAAATATCTTATAATGTAAGTTTCCTAAACTTGATCTTTATCAATGCTTCAAAGGGCTCTCATATTTTCATGAACTTTTGCACAAGTTATGAATTTTGGTTTTAGTGCTTAATTGAATTTGTGTATATATTTACATATTAGAAATTGTCTTAGAGCATTTCATTAGCATAAAATAGAAAAATCAAGAGGTAATGTAATGATTTATGTTAAATATAATGATTGATGTTGTCTGTGTATTTTGAATTGTTATTATTATGTGTTTGAATTTACTTGAATGTTATTGTGATGTGAATTTTTGTTTATGGAAGGTTTAGGCAATGTTTGGAAAATTTTAAAATGGTTTAAGAATGAAAAGTTGTTGATCGTAAGAGTTTCACGCTTCCCAATGCCATGAATTGTAATGCCATGGATGAGAGGAGATGAATCTTTCCTGGGTAAAGCTTAACAAAATGCTTTGACCAAGTCTTCCAACACTAAAAGATAAAAAGAGTCAACCAATCAAGACCAAACCAGAGTCATATATGCATGCTAACCCGTAATGTTGCTGTTAGTGAAAACTCGTTAATTGCTGGAGAAATTCATATATGCATGGACCAGTCAAGACCAATTCAGCTGCTGGTGGGACAGCCTACTGCGCATGGACTTGGTGAGCTGGACTTCGCACATGCACTGTCTGCAGGCTTCGCGCATGGAACCACATGGACCATCTAGTGGTTTCTGCATAGAGCTGGACCCGCATGAAGAGACCTGCTAGACTTCACCCACTAGAGACCTAGACCTAGACCTAGACCTAGCCCTGGCTGGCTGTTAGACTTCATGCTGGTCTCAGCAATAGGAGGGCTGCTCCACAACACTAAGGAACTCACCTGCAGATCCAAGCAAGAGACAGCTTTCGGCTGGAAATGAAAAGGAAAGAAAGCAGCAGCCCTAGAGGTAGACGAAAAATTAAAAAAAAAAACAACTTTGGACAGGAGAAAAGAGATGCAGACAACGAGACACAGGGAGAATAAGTAGCAGCCACACACCAAAACACAGACAAGTGGACAGGAGGTTCGAACAACGTAAAAAACAAAAGAGCCACACAAAGAAAAATTCGACTGAAAGAAAGGAGAGCTCCACCTCCAAGCTTCTTCTACGCATATCAAAATTTTAAACGTTTTTTCAAATTTTATTATTTTTTAATATTTTATTTTATTTATTTTATTTTATTTTAAAAAAATATGAATATGATTAAACCTTTTTTATTATGAGTGACTAAAATATTTTTAGAATTTATTTTTAGAATTATTTGAGAATCTTTAGTTGTTTATTTAATTTTAGGAATATTTGTATTATTTATTGAAATTAAACCCTACAACAAATCAAGAGAGTGAGTTAAGTAATCCGTGTTAGATATACAACGAGAGTTGGTATTTAATAGACCTATAAATAAAAAGGTATTGATTTCTTAAGAAGATGTAAACCCTAAAAGTACTTAAGAGGGGGTGAATGGAGTGTTAAAAATTTTCTTGTAGAATTTAAACTTAACACTTAACCAATTTTGATTTAATAAGATATATAAGAGTGAATGCCAAATTAATAATATACAACAAGTAATAAGTAAAGAAAGAGAAGAGAAGGCAAGACACATGATTTGTTAAAGAAGTTTACTTACCTAAAAAATAAGTTATGTCTCATCTCCAACTACTTGTTGGATATTGTTCTTAACTAATTAAAGTAAAAACAATTACAATCTTTTTCGAGGCAAAGATGAGTCCTTACAAGATAATCTTTTTCTAGGTAAAGAGGAGCCTTTACAATCTAATCTTTTAAGGTAAAGAGGAGCCTTCACAACATAATCTTTTTCTAGGCAAAGAGGAGCCTTTACCACCTAATCTTTTAAGGCAAAGAGGAGCTTTCTGAAGGTAATCTTTTCCTAAGTAAAGAGGAGCCTTTACAACTCAATATTTTAAGGCAAAGAGAAGCCTTCTCAAGACAATCTTTTTCTAGACAAAGAGAAGTCTTTATAACCTAATCTTTTAAGGCAAAGAGAAGCCTTGACAACCTTAAACAATCTAACAATGCAAATTCCCCTTTTCAAGTGACTAAGAACACTTATGAATATATTTTACTTAAAGCACAATCAATCTAAGGACTTTAAAGCTTTCACTAATGAAATGAATGGTCAATGACACAAATGAAAGCTGAAATAAATTTAATATTCCAGATTTAATGCACACAAAAAAAACTTGTATGATTATGATGCACAATCTAAAATATTCACTTAATCCCAATTTTGAATAGGTTTAATGAATAGAACAATAATACTTCCAAACTGTCAAATAAGCCTCTAAAAATTTAATTAAATATTTAATAACACTTCTAAGACTTAAACAAACAAAAAACCATAATTTGGAAGAAAATAGATTTGATTTGGATGCTCAAATATATGTATGAAAGTAAATGAATGAATTCTGAACAAATTTGAGCATTTTGCAAATATGAACCCTAAACAGAAGATATAAACACTAAAAAATAAAAATAAAAATACCTACATAATCCTAAGATCATACGAAAACCAAAACTCACAAGCTTTCACACCAAGAATTGATTTATATAATCAAAATATTCAATTAACACAAGAATAGAAAATAGTAACAATTTAGGTGTATCTGAAAAATGATTTTTAAATCAACTCAGTTAGTCATAAAAAATTCAAAAAATTTTTAGCTAATTCTAGAACACATAGGGAATTAGAAAATAATTATTCTAGGATTTTAGAAATTGATTACAATTCCCAGAAATACGTTGAAATTTAACACAGAAAAATCTAGATAGATTCGACACTTCTGGAGTAAATAGACTAAAAACCTAAGATATAGTCTTTCACAAATCGAAACAAAAATCACGAAACTTCTATAAAAAAAATAAGAAAACATAAAAACATAAAATAAGAATTTTGGAAATATATTTAGGTGTCGAGAATCAATATCTAATATTGATAAGAACATACAGAAACAGATTTGATATAATTTGGAGTTTATGTTATAATCAATAAATATAATCAATCATAAAATTCAAAACTATGCTAAATCACAATCATACATACCTTATCTAATAGAAAATACAAATTTTGCAATTTATCACATAGATTTAATATCATAGGGATAATAGAATATCAAAATAGTGCAGAGAGAGACAGCTTGGAGAGATTGGGAATTTGATCTATCAATTTTGTTTCTAAGAGCAAGAAAATGAGATTTGAGAGTGTTGAGAGGTCTAGGAGGCTGCTAGGTTTTGTTCTATGGCTGCTTGTATTTTTTCATAAATGATTTAGGGATTAACTTGAATTAATCCCAAATAAGGAAAGAAGGAGCTTTTGGAGACAACTTTAAGTAATCTATCTTTTTAAAGCTTAATTAATTTTTTAAGTGCTTAAAAATGAAATAAAATTATAGTACGCTCTTAATACCCTAGGAAAAATGTGTATAATAATTTTTAAGAAATAAATAATTATTTTAGTACTAAAAAATTAAATTGAATGATAATAATTCAAATATAGACAGATTTGAGACATGTTAACAAAAGAGCTTAAACCAAACAAATTTCAATTATAAAAATGCAAAAAAATGGCTAAAGCAATTTTTAACTATCCAAACATTGAATAAGACTTCAAATAAGATTTTTAAAAAATAATTTTCGACCATATGAATAATAAAAATGATTCAATGACTATGTAATGAAACTTTATGTCACTTTTAAAAAACTATATGCAATGCATGATCAAAATTGAGCTTATAGATCAATTAAACAATTAGTGAAACTTACAATTGTATGCATGACACCTTAACTAAGGTCTTGTAGCTTCCATAACTCTTGTGATTCCTTTAGCTTCATCTTAGCCCTCCGAACTTCAAGCTTTACACATGGAGTCATCTTGAAATAAACCTATCTTTGACTTTTACCATGAAAACTCAAGTGATTAGTAATAAAGATATTTCGTTATCATTAAAACTAAGATTGAAACCTCCCTTAGTTCATTAGAAGAGATTTCGATAAATTGATAGACTGCTTATAGGATAACTTCATATCTAGTTGAATGTTTAGGAAAGGCTTTGCATGTCGAGAGATCTCAAAGTTATTCATTGATTATTTAGCTAGTGATATTTAATTGCACCTTGAGAGAGGGTAGCTAAAATATTAGGAAATCTTAGGCCAACTATAAATAAGATCAATTAAACCAAAGGGAAACAAATAAGGATAAAAATAAGTCCTATTCTTGATTCTTGATTTTCTCCGAATTTTAGTTTGCAATGTTAGTGATTGGTTGTGTTGGTCACTTTTACTTCTAATTTGTTTGCGTTTTACTTATATATTTTTATTTTATTTGTTTAAATCAATCTCTT
The DNA here is from genome assembly GCA_028565735.1 of Pinacopodium congolense. NCBI lineage: Eukaryota > Viridiplantae > Streptophyta > Magnoliopsida > Malpighiales > Erythroxylaceae > Pinacopodium > Pinacopodium congolense. Next base: position 7,327 of record JAOXYD010142751.1, read on the forward strand.
GAACAAAGTGTAAGCCAAATTGATAGGGTATGTAGATACAATCCTTGTGGGATTGATATCCGTTCTTTATTATAAGTATTACTATATACTTGCAGTTTTGAGCATAAAACTAGTGGTTGTTTTACAATTCAATAAGTTTTTAGCGCCGTTATCGGAGATTATTTATTTAGCATCTTGTTTAGTTTTGTTGACTTTGATTTAAGAGTTTTTTATACTTTTCCTTGTGTATTTTTATGTGTATGAACGTAAGGAGCACGAGATGGTCCAACGAGCTTAGTAATGCAAGGATTCAAGGAACAAAAGGCAATGATTCTATTTGACAAGGTGACAGCTCTTCAAGTACAACTTGCAACCCTTAGCGAGCAATTAAGCAATTTACAAGGTACATCTTCCTCTTTTATTAGACCTGTACAGTTTCAATGTAAATTATGTGGACAGGATAACCATGAAAGAAATGATTGCTTTTTGATAGAGTTATAGGGATTTAAGAAAGTAAACTACATGGGGGCACAACCAATAAGTAACAACCATTATTCCAATGCTTATAATTCGAAGTGGCAAAACCACCCAAATTTTTTGTGGAATATTAATAATGCAGGTGGCTAAGTACACGCACAAGAACCTCTCGATTTTCATCAAAATTGCTTTGACGCTTGGGCGAATAGGATGGAGAGAAAAGTGGACAAGTTTGTAGATAAATTAAGTTCCAAATTCTCAAGCCAAGAGAAAGGTCAAAGAAGGCAGGAAGAGAATCTGAATTGGATGGAGGAAAAATTTGACCAAATTATGAAGAATCATGCTTTATCCATCCATAACTTAGAGGTACAGGTAGGTTAACTTACTAATACTTTTCCTTCTAACAATGCAGGTAGCCTACCAATAAATACCGAAGTAAATCCAATGGAGTAGTTAACAACCATCACAGTTATCACAGGAAAGGAAGAAAAGGATCCAATAGAGAAGTCTGAATGGTTAAAGGAAGAGAGCCAAGATAAAGTGGAAGAGAAGGAAGAAGAAGAGGAAGAGCCTCATAATGCTAACTTGGAGAATGAGCTGTTGTCCAGCAACCTAAAGCTTGAAGGTGTCAAGCAGGATGAAGAGCCTCTACATTTATCATTACACCACTACAGAGACCATCTTGGGAGAACAATTATGTTCAGAAAGGGGAGTGGACGTTAGAGTTTAATGAGGAAGCAGTTTGATTCCATTCCCCTGAAGCTTTGGAGCATCATGCTGACTGGGAGCCTACTTCAAGGGAAGTTACTCCAAGTGCCTTACAGAGTTGGAGCATGCTTCGTATTAGGTTCAAACATCCATTTGACAATAAATAATGTTGATATGCCAAGGGTTAAGCTGATGACCTTAAATTAGCATGTTTGTTTTTAATTTGTTCATTTTTTGTGTTTTGTGTAGTTTTGATTTGATTTGATCCTATTTAGTTTGCTTTTGATTTGTTTGATCTTTAGCTTTTTTTCCCTTTTGATCTCTTAATGTTTAGGTGACTTGATAATTGTGTGAACTTGAAGGTTTATTGTGCATCATAGCTTGTTGGAGGACAAAAGAAAGAAGATTTCCTACACCTTGGAATGACGGACACTATAATAAGCCATTATAACCCTTAATCTCTTTATGTTTTTTTTATGTGTGTTTATTGAGTTTTGTTGTTCTACTTTCCACATTAAGAACAATGTGTTGTTTAAGTGTGGGGAGGTAGTCTTTGCATGTGTTACATTTGTGTTGCATTGTTTGCATTTTTTTTTATATAGGATGCATGTTTTAGGCATATTAGGGTGTTATTTTATGTTGTTTTATGTAAGCAATGGATCCACACTTGAATCATTTTAGTTTATCTTGCCATGAGATTCGATCATGCTAGTTGGAATGAGATTGAATGCATACTTGAACTCGAATTAGGCTACTGATAATTGTGTTTTTGTATGTGTTTTTTCTAAGTGTTTTGCATGTATTTATTGCATAATAAGTTGTTTTTATTGTGTTTTAATATTTATTTTATGTTTTTTTAGTTAGTATAATTTTAATTATTGTTTTGTTTGTGTTTAGTATTAATTAGAGTGAGTTTTGTTTATTTAAGTGTTTTTATTTATGTTTTGTGTTTTTATTTGTTATTGTTTAATTATTAATGTTGGGTTGGAATTAAATTTTATTGGTGAATTTATTTATTGTGTAGGTAAATTAAATTTTTTTAAAAAAAATTAAAGTAAAAAAAAGAACATAAAAAGAAAAAAAAAGAAGAAGAAGAAAAGCAGCAGATTTTGAGAGCCCAGCAGCTAGGGATTCGCCCAGCAACCCAGCACAATAGTGCCCAGGCCCGAGTGACAGAAGAGAAGGCCATGCCTTCCAGTTGTCCAGTCCCTTCCCCCAAGCCCAGAGGCTTTTCCTCCATCCCGAGCAGACGAGCCAGAAGCCCAGCGCCAGATGCGACCCGCATTTGTCCATCCCACGCCGTAGCCAGAGCCCGCCTTCGGGCCCGACCCGCGTGAAGCTCCCTTCGCGCGCCTGCCTGGGCCCCGTGCAGTCCAGGCCGCACCCCCTTCTCCAGGCCTCTCTCCTCTACTCAGCCTGTCTCCAGCAAGCTAGACTCCTCCTCCACCTGCTCATCACCTCTCCTCCTAGGCAGTACTCCAGGCTCCAAACGCAAGCCCAGCAGCTCCAAGCACAGTCTAGTGCTCCAGCCCTTTTCCAGTAGACCCAGCTCACCTCCTAGCCTCCAGCAGCAGTCCAGATCCAGGCAGAAAAGAAACCTGGCAAATAAAAGACACAAGACAGGGACAATCGGACAATAGAAAAGAAAGAGGCAGATCAGAAAAGACAGAAAAAAGGGAAGCGAGGGAGGGGGCGTAGAACAGAAACGCAACAGCGGCAGAGAGGACAAATTAAAGGCAGCTCTCAGATAGAATAGAAAACAAAAAAGAGAGAGCATAGAGAGACCAGCATACAAAAAGGAGGAAAGAAAAAAGAGAAAAAAAATAGAAGAACTTCATACAAGCTTCAAGTTACACAAGTTCAACACTTCCAAAATCCTATCAAGTTTTATATTATTATTATTTTCATATTTATTTTTATTTCAATTTTATTTTATATTTACTTTTATTTTATTATGTTTTGCTTTTTTCATGAATATGAACTTGACGAAATTTATTTTTATTAGTATGTGTGGTTAAAATATTTTTAGGATTTATTGTTTGAATTATTTAGGACCCTTTGGTTATTAATTTAATTTTTAGAAATATTTGTGTTGTTTATTATGCTTAAACCTGATAACAAATTGAGAGAGTGAGTTGGGTAATTTGTGTTAGGTGTACAACGAGAGTTGGCATTTAATAGACCTATAGACAACAAGTTAT